>JXOV01002302.1:0-64680 GCA_001014945.1 Clogmia albipunctata
CTTTTCCATTGCAACTAATTTCCCCATACCCATGCGGCAGGTATTCTTATTAAATTTATACCTAGAACGTCCTTACTTGTCAAATTTTAAATTTCAAATTGGAAAGAGGAAGGTTAACACCCTGTATTACAGTACTAATATTTGTTCTGCAGAAGCCTTTTTAAGGAATATAAATAAATGCTTAGGGCACTAATACTTTTAATATTAATTTTGGACCTCCGTGACAGATATTCGTAAAAATAAAGTGATGTCAAGCCTTATAGTGAACGACACATATTCACAATATACTCCTTGTTTCAAGTACTTACAGTTACATCGTTTTAATTGAATATATCAATGGCACTAACGTAATTTTTTTCTATTCAATAATACTTTATTTTCGCACAAACGTATAATTAAAGTAAAGAAGGCAATAAATTGTTTGATAATTCAATATCATTCATCTGTTATTACATAATCGATTTCTTTTTATTTCCATGATTACTTAAACCACATTTGAGTAAAGACATTTCAAACAGATGTGATCTCATGACAACTGATCATTTCATTGTGGAACTCGTAAGACATTTAATTATACGAGTACGACTCACACAGAACTGCCGAGTGCGAAAATGATCATTGAAATTATTCCTTTTGTTGAATTTAATAATCGATAATTACAATTTGAGAAACATAAATACATGAACGAATGTTCACCTTAAGGTAAGATATTTTAATGGCTCTTAACTAGTCATTTGTTTTTGCGTTGTTTATTGCAATATTAAATGAATTTATAATTAAGACTTGTCTTATTGAAATGGCATTCCGAGGAGAGAATTCCAAGCGTATCATTTTTGCGTTTCAATTCAAATTGAAATGGAGAAAAACAGCATTTCAATTGCTTGGCTGCCCCTTTTTTATATCAATCATATAATTTGCATGTGATGAATATGCTTGCTTAAAAACTAATTAAAAATACGTGTATCAAAGTTGCTCGGAATTCTCTCATTCGGTCGAGTTTCGAAATGCTCAAATTATCCGCAATTACCAATTACTCATTCTTGTTTGTTAATTAGTATTTACTGAAAAATAGACCATTAAACAAACTAATTGAATTATGCGATTATAATTCAAAAAATAACAAGCCAATTTTAATTATCATGCGCAACTCAAATCCTCATTATTATAAATGTTTTCCTTCACACATTATATTATATTTGTATTGCAAATATTGAGATAAAATTTATGGACGGGCTTTAATAGATTAAACTCCAATAAATTTATTTAAAATCATACTAAAAAATGTAAAAATAAAATCAGAAAGAGCTCTTTCCAATCTTTTATAAAATTTTCCTTTTCTATGTCAATTAAACAAGTACAAATTTTAATTGCAAAATGAAATTGTGCAATTATTAACATTGTCACCGTTGCACTTTCATCACTCTTGTTAAGTGATAATTTATAAGTTAATGTCGCAATTGCATCCATTTTCCAATTAATTAACTGAAACAAATTACATGCTTCAATAAATCCAGTAATTGTTAGTATTGGAAATTGTTTTCACTAGCTTGTTTTAAAAACTTAAATTAAAAAACTGTGTCATTGAATATTACATTAGATAGAAAACTGCAATTAGTAATTGTCTAGTTAATTTTGTTTAGAATTTTATTCTTACAATGTAACAATTCTTTAATTAGCACCAGATTAAATTTGCATTAAAAATTAATAAAAATCTTAGTTACTTTCAAATTATTAGTCGAAGAAAGTTTAATTACGTAATCGTTTAAAATTAAATTATACTTTAAATAATCAGTTTGGCCTTTTGACTTTGTTGCTTAACTTAATGAATATCCGTATGTTTTAATGGCTGTTATATACTTAACAAAAGCAAATTTAATATGGTATGATTTTTAAGTACACGAGCGTAGTGTTTTGAAGATCGCGTATTATATTTAAATCTATCCACTGTGTTTTAAACAAGACTTTATGATTTTTGAGATTATTAGCACAGAGTATTCTTTGAATTTTGATTTTATTTAATTACAAATAATGTTTCTCTTTGTTGTATATTCTTTACTTATCTTTTTAATCAATCTCGAAATCAGAGTGAAACTAAAACAGGTAATTTGTTAAAATATGAGTGTGACTCCAAGAACTATTCAAATTAAAGTTAAAATTAAATCGATAAATTTTGTTGTTAGATTTATTCAATTCATTGACATACAAATGGAAAGTTCTGTGTAATCAAAATGTATATAAAAGCTTTTTCTATAACTAGGTTGTTAAGTTGTCGTAAGAGTGTTTTAATAAAGGGCCGTATGTTTCAAGGTCCTAATGAACCGGGTATTATACAAGACTTTAAGATTTAATTCATATTTATACAACTTGGTCGATAAAACTAGGGTCCTTTAAAGTCACGTGTATGGTGAATATTTTGAAGAAGGTCCATATGTTTAATACAAAATTATTTTAACTTTTTAATAAATTTAAAATTTACTGTCCGTGTCACGCACTTTCGGAGTGATAGAAAAATAATTATATCTTGTATCCTTCTCTTGCACATAGTTTAAATAATCATAATTCAAAGAGGTCAGATATTAGTAAATCGTTAAATATTCATATTTATTTTCATTTCTTTCGCGTAGATCACACTTTAATAATAAAGAAAAAGAATTAATGATTTGATCAGTTCATTAAAGTACTAATGCTTTCTGTCAACTGAACAAAGTATACTTTTTAACTAATTTCGCGCATTCACTTATAAAGAAGAGAGGTCAGATATGAGTATGTCGTAAAATATTCTGTTAATTTTTAAACTTTCGGGTGAACAATAAACCATTGAAACTGTGATCTATGAGTATTTAGAATTCATCAAATCGTCAATTTCATGCAACAAAAATGCTTATGAACGAATATCAATTTTGATTAAAACAATTTAAGGTATTTTTAAATTAGATAATACATCTGTAACTGTCAAAAATTCATAGTCAAATTTGTATTGAAATGCACTCACTGTATAAATGTAACTTAATACAATATTTGGCATATTAATTGCATTCTAATTTATTAGTCAGATTTTCAAGGAATTTTGATAATTTGTTTTAAAATTGTACTTTAATGTCTTGTCTAAGATAAGGCAAATAAGAATTATAGAGTCTATAGGACTTTTTTTAAGGAAGTTTTTTGTTGTATATATTAAAAAACTAAACCAAACAAATAAAAAATACGAAATCCCCAAAAAAAATTCTCATTATTATAGTATTATTTATCAGAATTAAATCAGTCAAGTTAAATATTAAATAAAAAAAATTATGGTTCACTCACTATATCGTACAAAATTTTTAAAACTAATTTAATTCTAAAAAAATATCAATAACAAATTATAGTTTTCCAAAACAATGAATACTATTGGTTGAGAAGATGGAAGATGATTCATCGAAAATCAATCAATTTTTTCGACATCTACGAAAATGAGTGGAGAGAAATTGGCTGATCATCAGAAATTAATAATTTCGGGTTTCAATCTGTGCTGCTTCGAGGCTGATCGACGCGAGTCTAAAAAGTGATCAAAGGGAGGCCGAAATGTATATTTGTCTAATGATGATATTCGATAATGGTAATTATTTTATAGAATTGGTGGCGTTAACCAAACTATCATCATCTGGTCAAGGCAAATACTTTTTACGAGTCGAATCTATGCCCATTTTTCATTGATTTTTTGTACCTAATCGAATGTTCAATTTAAATGACGGCTTGTAATAATTTCCTCATTTACACATTACATTTACTTCTTTCTTGCGCTCTCTGCTGGTCCAGTCTTTCTCTTGTTTCTCCACTGGTAATCAATTGGACAATGATCTGAACACCGATAATATAGTAAGCAAGATTTTAATCTGCGCTACTAATGAATGCTAAATGAAAATCAAATTAAATACCGTTATTGGAACATTCAAAGGCTATGTCTGTAATTATGGGTCGTTACGAAAAATTGTCATTGCAAATCAATGAAATATTTAACATAAATACTGTTCCAATATCATTAACGATAATGACCTTATCCTCTCGTTTTGCATAATTTTCCTAACCACAAATACAGAAATCAAGTTTATTTTTATATTTACGAAGGTAGTTATCCTAATCAGGTACTTAAGTCAATCATGCGCATAACGATTTCAATTCATTTGTAACAAATTGTATTAAAAATAAAATTATTCATTTAAATACTTTTAATGTTTGGAGACTTATTAAATAAAAATATTTTAACAAATAACGTTATATTAATTTTATTATACGATGAAATTAAAGTTGGTACATTTGTTATCACATACGAGTATAAAATATTTCAAATATTGTAATTTAAAGCTATGTATTAATTTTAAGTCTTTATGTGATTTCAAATATATATAAAATAGTTATTTATACAACAAGGTCGATAAGATAGGGCATTATTAAACGCAAAGGTTGTTTTAAACTACGAGCGTAGCGAGTGCCTTAGAGAAGGTCCGAGTGTTTAATAATACTTATCGACCGAGTTTTATACAAAATTTTATGCATTTTTCTATAAATTAACACAAAAATCTTCTTTTTAATTAAAATTCAGTTAAGTGGCCACTTTTTAAATTAAATTTCAAATAGAAATGCTTTGCATCTCATTCATTATAGCACTCTTGCTATAAAAACGAGTTTGACAGAACAAATTTTACTGCCATAATATCAATTTTATGCAACAAAAATGCATAAAGGTTATTATTTTGGTTTAGCTGACAAGCTCCGTTATAACATAAGATTTTTTATAATTTTTTTATGACTAAAACTTTTTTTCAAGCAAAAGCATTATTGAATGTACGCACGGTCCCACATATTTAATAAAGACATAATTTCGGATTTTATATGATTAGAACTATTTAAGCTTGGATATATAATATTATAATTTCAATCAATAAAAGAAGTTTATACAATAATTTCTTATTTAAAAGTAGAATTTAATTAAATATGGAGTACAAAATAAATATATAAATACCAATAACTAACAATGTTATCTTAAAAATGTACCTTCAAATGCATCTTGTAGTATCATCCAGTATAGTCTTCAACCGACGGCAAAACAATTTGTCATTGTAAAGTTGAGAACAAATTCTTTAGATATTTTGTTTAAAGACAAATTTGTATATCCTCACAAGAGAACGTGCATTTAAGAGCGGAAGATAAGCGTCAACTAAAATTCCAGGGTGAGTAGTTGTGATTTACAATATTTTACTTCCCTTCTTTAAATTAATGTCTAAAAAATAGATGAAGGTGCATTGAAATATATAGTTTAAAAACTATATACAGTATATTAGGAAAGATCAATATTTACGAGCTTAAATATGATTGACCATGTAAGGCATTGAAATTATTGCAATCCAATGATTTATGCTACAATTCATAATAATCATTGTCCCCTGAAATGAAATTCCGAAGTATTTCAGATTAAAATTGTGATTTTGATATTTTTTTAGAAAATTTCAATGAGATTTGATAATAAAATCAAATAAAATAAAACTAAAATACTTCATTTCGCCTTTTAAGAAGACCTTTTCAAATAGAACAATATCCTGTTTTCAGTTTATTATGATTTATATTTTACAATTTATCAATCGAATTTTCAATTGTTTTAAGCCCCGAAAGATTCATAGATCATCATCTATTATTTCAAATTTATATGATAATTCAACACACGTATTTGTTAAAATTTCCAATTACGTTTTTTATTTTGAAAGTGTCAAATTGTAAAGTTGCTTAATTCAACCATTCCCCATTCCCGGAATTATAAGTGAAATATGTTATTATGGTTTTTAAAATAAGAACAATAAAAACAAAGAAAGGATACATTTTAAATGATACCTTTAAAATGATTGATATTTTAAATTATCGAAATTACTTTTGCGCCAAAAAACTCGTAGATCATCGTCTATTTTTAAATTCAAATTTCCATTTACGATTTTTATTTTAAATAGTCAAATAGAGTTATATTCAAATTAATTAAGTTGTTGAATCAAATTATACTCAACATCAACTGAAATAAGTTATTTTGGTTTTTTATTAAAACAATAAGTATAATGGATACACTTAATTTCAAATTTATTTATTTGTTACACAAATTCCAAAGAGGTTTAAAAATATTGGTTATTGAACAGAATTGAATATCACATTTAAATATACAGAAAATAGAATATTCCGCTAAGGTAATTGCAATGTTATCGTAATCTGAAAGTAAATGCTCAAAACCTTTATTTTGTTTATGGTATTTATTTCTCTAGGTAATTATTTTCAGTCGTAAAAATGTTGGACAAACGTTTTCGAGCCGTAAAATAAATGTCAAATTAAGAGAGCGAGCGAGCGAGTCCCAAAGGAGAAGTGAGTAAATAAATTTTCCAATTAACCTTTCTGCTTAGTTTAATATGCGTCTGGTTATCACTTAAACAGACTCAACAACAAAAGGTTTATTGTTTTAGATAATTAATTTTATAGTATGTTAATTTATAGAAATGGTGAAAAGGCATTTGGCGAAGGTGATTCGGATGCTAAATGGACCTGTAGTTCTCTCGATCTGAAATTACAATCTCATCTCATTTGAAGGGAATGGAATGGATATTTGTTTGCCTAGTTTCTCTCTATCTATAATTAAATCGAAGATGTGCTTTTTGTATTTGTTTAAACTGGGTAATGTGTCTTCAGTCTCTGCTCATTTGCATCTTTTGTCGCTTCACATGTGAGCTTAATGGCTAAAGGGTCCAAGAATATTGCTTTTCTTGATGGCCATATTTGCACACAGCTCATCCAAGGTGTCCATGATTCATCCCAGAGAAGACGATTATTGTCTGTATTAATATTTGCCCAAATCAATTAACTGAATTATCTCTGAGGAAAAGACGCTGCTTTTTAAAGACGAACCCCTTTTCATAATGGACACGACGACGGTTTTAACCCTTAATTTAATATTCTACCCTCCATATTCGTTGTATTTATGTGTTTTTACAAGTAATCATATTTTCGTTTTATAATTTATTCTAAATTTGAGTTGTTTACATTGTTCGACTATTATTGTTTCGAATTAGAAATACATTATTTGTGTGCTCCAAATAAACGATTTCGCCTATTTGTAGGAAATCGTTCCTTAACGCTTCAATAATTCGATTAATTCAAAGAGCAACACCCCAGGCATTTAGGACTTTTGACAACCCACAACACATCGTCGCCCAAGATTCCTCGGATATTTACCTCCACACAAAGGAGAAACAAACAGAAATTCATCTTAATGGAAGGAAATGCATACCATTAACAGAATGTGTCTTCAAAGAGGAAGTCCCTAATCCCCATCCAAGGCCAAGGAAATCTGTTCTGCATTAAATTTCAAATCCTAGAATTGTGTTCATGGGTTTAGATTCAATGTTTTGTTAAGTGCGCAAATTATTTCTAAAAATATTTACAATAAATATGTTCTTCATTCATGTTATGCGGTCCATAAAAATGAAAGAAATTAAATTATTATTTTAAATATAAATTTTGTTATGTAGAAAGACCAAGACATCTTTGTAATTATTGTTTAAATGAAGAATATACTATATATCAGTTATTTTCACATATATATTATATATATATATGAAAATGATTTAATTGCATTATGTTTAAAATTGTTTTCTCTGTTTTTTAATTTTAATGTTATCGTTTTTATAGTTATTTAAACAACGTGTAGGAAAAATGTACCATAATTAAATTCGAGTATAGGTCTAAGCTCTAATAGATACGAGTGTTTAATTATGTGTTTTTCCAACCAGTTTTTTACCAGAATTTATACAATTCGCAAATTTATTATCTACTTTTCTGCGAAATATGAAGTAAAGAATAATAAAACAACCCAGTACTAAATTAAGGTCTAAACACATACAATTAAGGGACGTACTTGTCAAGAGAATAGAACTTTTGGTCACAATTTTTCAAAATATCACAACCTTGTATCACTGATATTCCCGTGAAAACACTCATTATTTAAACCACATTTAAAAGCCATAACCAACATTTAAGAAGAACTTTACTTTTTGCCATTTAATGTCAACAAATTTAAATTGATTAAAAANAAGAGAATAGAACTTTTGGTCACAATTTTTCAAAATATCACAACCTTGTATCACTGATATTCCCGTGAAAACACTCATTATTTAAACCACATTTAAAAGCCATAACCAACATTTAAGAAGAACTTTACTTTTTGCCATTTAATGCCAACAAATTGAAATTGATTAATAATTCATGGCCTACTTTATTATAGAGACAAAACGTCAAAATATATTTTCATTCTACGCTACTAACATTAAAAATTATAATTTTTAGTAGTTGAATTTTGATACAAAGTACTAATTTCGTGTATTTACACGATTTGTAATTGTCTACTTTATTCAATACTGTACGTTTATAAAACAATTTATAGAAGAAGCATTGGCTACTAAAATGTAAAAACTTTTCAATAGAAATGTTTAAATAAATAAATTAGGTTGTAAAAGTCAGACCACTAAGTCTTTTTATATATTGGATGTATTTTTTTAAATTAAAACATTATTTTATAAATATTGTGTTCAAAGCGTCTCAATCAATTAGTTATTTTTGTTCCATTTAAATTTAAACCATCTGTTAAAACAGTCAATTCAGTTATACAGTTAAAATATCCATTTTATAGAAAATCCCAATGTAAATAATAATACATTATAATAAAATTCAACAGAAGAAATTGAAGTGCCAAAATATCAATTTAAATTACTAAAATGCATAAAAATTATTTTTTAATTCAAATTGCTGAACGTGTAAATGATATTTTACTTTGAAGAGTTTTAATTTACACTTTAATTTTGTAAAATATTAAATAAAACCTAAAATTATATTTTTATAATAATTTATAACAACAAATTTAATACACAAAACCATAATAATTAAGAAAAGTGACTTTAATAACTTTATTACGTCAAATATTACTGTCCCTTGCTGTTTAAAATTACCTTCAAAACTGTCGAATTTCTTTGTAAAAATCCCTTGGAATTGGATTAATGTTCACTACATTTAAGTGGTGTTTCCTGGGGCCAAATTTCATTATCTGGGAAGATAAAAAGTGAATTGCATTTGTATTTTTGAGCACAGCTGCAAACATCATGAAATGATGACACCAAGTATTAAAAAGTAAAACCAAGTCCTTATGAAAATCCCCTTGTCATCTTCTTTTTATGGTAATGATTTTCTGGGTAATAATTTTATTTGCATTTCCCTCGCTCCGTTCTCCACTAATCATCTTAAGGGGTGAATTTTTAAAATAATGACGTTAACGACATTAAGTTCTCAGAAAATGTTCTCGTTTATTTCTGTTATTTGTAAATAATTTTTAGAATCAGATGTTTTACATGCTGATGTATAAGAAATTAGTTTAAGATATGAAATTTAAAAATAATTATTAATTCTTTGAATACCAACAAGTTACACTGAATGATATACAAAATGATATTAACATAAGTTTTAAAAAAAGTGAATAAAATTAGAGATTATTTATTTTATAAAAAAAAACATCTAATAACTGAAACTCATATTTAAGCATTAGGAAGATCTTGACTATTCAAATGAAAAATATAAAATTTAAAAAATAATTGATATTGGTAAATGAGTATATATAAAAGTAAATAAATTGCACGGAATTTAAAAATAATAATGATTTCCCAATACAATCCCGTACGGAACTTAGGGTAGTCTCAACCAACTGGTGTAAGACTTCTCGCGACAATTTAATTTCAGTGTATTATTAGTCAAATAATATCATCAAGACTAAATAGATATTTATGCCACAAGGGTGTAAAGTCAACTGTTATTTAACGAGTGAAATAAGTATGAAACATTCGAGCCGAAAGCGAGTCAGGACTTTTCACCCGAGCAACAATTTCACATTAAATTCCATTATTTACAAGGAAAATTTAAAAACTGACATGTTTCAAAAATGTTTCAAGTGAAATCTAAAATTGTAAGTTACCGTTAACGGTTGGATTTTAAACTAATAGAGTTTGTTTCCTCTTAACTACTTGGTCATAAGGCAATTGCCTTTTTTATTGTTGCATGGAATATTTGTTTGCGTTATTTTTGTAATTTAATTTCTATTTAAAGCAATATAAGGCTATTACTATAATTTACTTACATTACAGTTAAGCAGATTTACCTCTGATATTTACGTAATGTGATAAAAATCGAAAAAAATAGCCAAATTATATGCAAATGGCTGTTGAAACGGTAAATATTAAAATTTTAAAACAGGAAACGTTAATTAATAAATAAATAATCAAGGTCTCATGGCATAGCCGAGACCAATATTTTGTGTAGTTTAAGGGCAACAATGGCGACCAAATTTTGACTTTGAGACAAATTTGTTGGATAGTTTATGACATTTTTTTCACTGAGTGCGATAAAGCGAAACATTACCAAAATTAAATGGATATCGAAAAGCGTATGTTTCGATATGGAAGAGCAAAAAATATTTTTGTCAATGTTTTTGATACGCGTATACACAAATGTTAACTTTTTTTTCGCCGAAATCTGATCCGCCCAGGATTCAATCCCACACCTTGCGGAGGCAATAGAATGCACAACTCATTCGACCATACAGCGGTTTAGAAATTGCAAAATCCAATAACATTTAATTAATTAATTAAACAATTAACGATTTCATGAAGAATAACTACTAGAACATCAACATAAATACATAACAATATATTTCTCTTAGAAAACTTTATAGACATAATAATCAATAATTGTAATTAAACTTATTAAATTCTGAATAATCCTTATCTTTTTCTTCCACTCACATACAAACGGATTTGCCAATAATTTCCCAGTTTTTTTTTGTTGCGGTAATCCATTCCGGGACAAAAGGGAAAAAATCAATGAGCTTTTCGCGCACAAGGGAAAATATGGATGACTATAAATGATTGAATGGGTATGAAGCTTTAATGGAGAGAGCGAGCAGCGGGGGAAGTGTGCAGAAAAAGAGGAAGAAGAAGCAGAATAGCAGAAGCATCTCGTAATTGAAAAAGTTTCCTCTGGCGGGGCGATAAAATGGCTCGAGAACGCCATATGAAAAATGATTGGAAATGCAAAGTAGAAGATGAAATATCTGCAAAAGCAATTAAGCGCGCGCGGGGAGAGTGAGCAACAAAAAGAAAGGTATATATTCAGAGGGGTTTTTGTGAGGAGGAGATTCCACTGAATGGGATTCGGACTGGATTTCTCTGAATCGAATAAATATTAAAATATAACAAAAAGAGATGAGATGAAAAACCTGGCAAAAGTTATTCGCCAACGTATAGAGAAATATAGAAGGCGTTTCTCAGGCAAATGGATACAGAGATACAGAAAAACTGTTCCCCGAAAAGCGGAAAAGCAGGAAAAATTAAATAACAGTCGACGACGCGACAAAATATGTACAAAAGTCGAGCTTTTATTATTCGCATTTTCAGTATTTACCCAAGAAATAGAAAATGGTGAAATGGAAGTAGAAGAACAGTCGTCAGAAATGGGAGTGGGACTGTGACTCGGTGACTCTGTGTTGGATTCCCCATTATATACCATTGCAGTGCGACCAACTAGAGTCGTTGCTGCTGGTTTAAATTTATTGAATTCAGGATAAGTGTAGTATTGAATTGGATTTGTCTCTTTCACACCACAGGATAAACGACCGGCAAAAACCCACACCAAAGCCATCCATCCATTATATAGCGGTACTTGGGTGCAAAGCCATCGGCAAAGAGAGAGCAAGAGGAATGAAATGGTGAAAAAAGGAGGAAAACCTTTGCAGAAACTTCTTATAAAACAACAAAAGGAACCTATAAAATGGTTCACCTAACCGAAGCTTAATAGTCTTTTGAGCTTACCATCCAATTAAAATCGTAAAAGCACAATGCTGCTCTGCAGTTGTTGCAGGGGTTTTGGCCCCTGCAAATTTTGCACTTTGCACACACAAAATCCATCCCCAATTGAAGGCTCCTCTATATACTCAGCCCTCATTCGTACATACATAAGCAATTGATAAAGTTGAAATTTCCCAAGTTTGCTCAACAATTTCCCAAAACGTCGACGACTGCTGGCTGTGGGTCCATTGGAGCGGAATGGAATGGGGACGTACAAAAGGTGTTCAATTTTACGTTCATGGCTCCGAAATTGGATTTTACCTATAAGCAGACTAAACAAATGGGGAAAGGATTTCCTCTCTTTTTGTAAATATGCATATTCCGAATCACCCCAATATAATCTTACATAAACTTTCCCACACACAACATAATACACCAACCATAAAAGCTTCACTGCCCCATCTCTAACTAGCTATATGCTTAATTCATCCCCTTGAAATTGCACCATCCATTTGTCTTCGCTGCGCTATAAATTCACACTTAGCTGGAGATCGTAAAGTGGAAACAGTTGGAGTTATTAAAAGTTGGAAATTTCCAGAAATTAACCAATTCTGTCCAACCAGGACGTCTTCTATGACTCGTATTTGAAGTATATTTTAAACAAAAAATCTGATTACCATGTGTCATTATTCTTTCTATAAATTCAAATAAAAGAAATTCACCAAAATTTGTGAGAAATCGATAACTTCCAATTAGTTTAATCAATTTCTTTTATCTCAATGTTATAGTTGTGCTAACTTATATAATTATGTGTGTTTAATATTACCTATCAAACCTAGTTAAATAAAAGCATTATGGAATTAAAAGTATTAACAAAATTGCAAAAAATCATTTTGCTACCAAAATATACTCGTACTCCCCTTTCCTTACTCACCTCAAATTTTTATACATAAAAATCAGAAATACTCATTACCTGAATCTGCCTATAGAAATTAGTGCTTCTTTTAAATGATAATTTCCGTTGGTGAAAAATAATTCATCAGTTATTAAAATATCAGTTAAAATATAACAATGTTCACATTAAAACCAAACTTAATAGTTTATTATTTTGTGCAATTCCGAATTGAAAAGAAGATTTTTCTTAACGCAAATTGGTTCTGTAAAGGTTTACTTTTCTTTACGGAGTGCTGAAATAATTCAAAAATTGCACGCAAATTGTCACCAATTTAATGAAAATACATATTGTTGTCATAATCAAATCTCTACACATTATTATTGAAATATTTTAATTTCAGAATCGTTATGAATTTTTGTTGCACAATTTGAAAAAAAACCACTTTGTCTTACTGGTCACCAATTTAATGTAATTTCATGTTGTTTTCATAACCAAATTTATTATTTAAATACTTAAATATGAATATTTCGTTGTGAGCTGTTGTTTCACAGTTTGAAAATACCGCTGCGAACGTTTTTATTAATAATTATCGATTAACTGATATTTTTTCGGGTACTTTTTCTCTTATTATTGCAATCTAAGCAGTAGCAAAGTGCTTTGAAACTAACCAGTATAACATATTTCTGTCTAAAGTTAATTTAATTTACATTGTGAAAGCATCTATACCCATTGTTACTATATACTAGAATATCAGTTTAAGAAGTAATAATTGATTAATACTTAATAATTCAATGTTATGATTAATTTCTCACCTAAGTTTTGAACCAATTGATGATTCAAACTCTCGATAATTCGTAATACTCTAAGAGTCCCTCGAGTTTCGAATTATCGTGAGTCGACTGTATCTCAATTTATTTTTGACACAACTTTAAACAAAATATTAGTAAAGTTTGGTATAATAGTTCAAATTTGTCTGAAATAGCGATCCGAAGGTGAATTGTTAAAAATTCTTAAAACCAAACAAGCACAAGTTGGGGTAAGTCTTCGATTCAAAATTGCAAGAAATTATTTTCCTTTTTGACTAACATAATTAAAATATGACTCTAAGGTTTAATTCTTAATTTGTTGATTTCTAATCTGTTTACATCATATAAAAAGACATTAACAAACTGTTGATAATGATCAAATTAAAAATAAAAATTATCATTTTTATCTTTAAATATAAAAATACATTTTTTCGTAATTTTATAAAAGTTAAAACTGAATTTCATTCTTTTCCTAAATAAAAAAAATCTTTCTGAACTTAATTTGCGTTTTTTGGCAAAAATATTTATTGTGGCAAGTCCTTTTCAAAGGCCAAGAAGAATGCCTTCCCTGCTTGACATTGTGATATGTGATAAGTTCAGAGTACTCGTAACATGTTTCAGACAAGCATTCCTCAATCTTGAAATTTATTGTTACTGCCCCGAAGCACAATCCGAAAACATTTAATGATATAAATTAATGTGAAAATTTTTGGTAGCCCCGAGACTTTTGCAGATATTAAATTCGAAGAATTACCATCAAATGCAGACGATTAAAATATGATACATGGCACATATCTAATTTATGCGTATTCTGAGCCTTATCAATCAAACCCATAATCAAATCAATTTTTTCGATTCAATCCAATTTTTAAAGGAAATTAAGATAATTAATATTAAAAAAAATATTTAAAAAATTCAAATAAATTATAGAAATTCAAATCAAAATTATTATTGTATAACATTCATTTTGCTATATAAATTTATTTCCCCTCCTTCAATAATCCCTGAACAATTTAAAATTCGCATTTGAAATTGCAATTTTATATTTCCCATTACGTAAATAAACACGACAGGAGTCGATTTTCCTCTTGACTTCTATCAAAACGATACCATTATTGTAGAGTAATTGCAATTGCTTATTTGATTTGATATGCAAATTAGGCAATATTTGCATATCGCAATGTCAATGTTCACGGTTCTATTGTAATTGTATAGACTAGTCATTTCAAGGGTGTGAAACTCAATTTTACGGTTTATGGATCATAAAAGAAGAAAAAAAAATTGTGCAAATTCCTCAACAAATTCGCGATTAATGGAAATGGTTACTGTATTTGAAAATATTAGGGTGGAAATTCGGGTGAAGAAACTCCTTTTCGATTCCTCTTTCTATCATTAAGGAAAATGTAATGATTTCGCAAAATTGTAACATCCATCGAATATTCATCAATTCTAATTAATTTATAGAAAAGGGTGTGTGTTTTAATGCAATTTTGATAGCATTTAGTTTTTAATTGCTTTTTAATTACCTTCTTTCGACAAATAAAATTGGAAGCAATAGATTTTAATCTCCAATTCCAATCTTGGTTCTAATTAACTAATAATTGATATTAATAATTCAGAAACCAATATTTTATTCATTTTCCTTACATAATATTGATTTATTCAGCTAGGTCGATAAGTAAGGCATAATTAAATCAAGATCACAAGTATAGTAAAAATTTAAAAACTATTTTTCAAAAACAAATATTTATATCAATCATGTAAAAAAAATAAATTTTCCCTTTCAATTCCTGTAAGGAACATGGGGGGTCGCAACCTCAACCAACGGGTTTTTGCGGCATTTCGGTGACTATTTGTTTTCAGTGTATTATTAGTCAATTAATAGCACCTAGACCAGTTTGAAAAAGGACCCAGTCAATCCTATCCGCCCAGGGATCGAACCCTTGACTCCGAAGAGGCAGCCGAATGCGTTAACACATCGGCCACGAGACAGATATATCAATCATGTAATCAAAGTATAAGTTTTAATCAAAAACAGAAATAAATAAATAAAAAATCTTTAATGAAATTCCTTTTTTCTTATTCGAAGATTTAATATAATTGAAAAGGACTTTGTGTAAATATCATATAAATTAATTGAGACCCGTAAAAAATGGAAGAAAAGACCGGTTGGTCTTTCCGTATTTCTTTTTAAATGTGTATGTGACTGCTTCTTGTAAAGTTTTTGAAACTTATACAAATCTGAATTTGAAATTTCAGCAAATTGCGATTTAGAAATTTTGTCATTAAAACAGGGGATCCTGAAAATGTGTCTTTAATTAAGTAATGACACGCCTCTTAGCCGATGTGGTAACGCATCCGGCTGCCTCTTCAAAATCAAGGGTTCGATCCATGAGCGGGTTGGATTAACTGGGTCCTTTTTCAACAAATGTTCACTGAAATGTCGAAAACCCGTTGGTCGAGGTTGAGACTCCCCATGTTCCTTACAGGAATTGAAAGAGAAAATTTTTTTATAATTAAATAATGACTGTTATCTGATTTTGTATTAAACCTTCTTTAAATTTGAATATAAAACCATTGAACATCTGTGTAGTAGTATTTAAGCCATATAAAAATATAACTAAAATTTCAATTACTGTTGTATAGGATGTAGAAAAAATATAAATTTCAAGACCTTGAATAAGGGTTAGGAAATAAATCAGTTATTCAATCTATTCATTGGGAAACATACAATTTAAATTATATTTCAATAATTCCATTTAATTCTGCAAGTCATTTCTGGGATTTGTCATTGAATTATTAAAAAAGAGTTTCCAAAACAAGGCCCATACTTTAATGCAAGTAATACCAACCCAATTTTATTATTTCCTTTTGAAAATAAATACGTCTATATCAAAAACACAAAGCGAATGGAATGGAATCGTTTTAAAGTGGTCCTCTATGACCTTGCAAAAATCCATAGAATTGAGAGAGATGAAATCATTTATTAATGTGCAAATCCATTTGGAAGTAATTCAATAATAAATTGTCTTTTCCAAAAAGCGTTTATCCCCTTTCGTGCTCCAATTTTCAGGCACACACAATGGCCAAAAAACCCTTCAAATGCTCTGATTGGATTCATTGAAATCGTTTAACAATTTCCAAATCTCATTTTTTATTCATTACGTCAACAACAACAGCATCACCACCACCAGGAGAGACGAGATCTCTCATAACAGTGCGTAACACAAAGTGTCTAGTCATGGCGCCACAATATGTCAATCCCATCGAAACTCTGGTCACGCTTTCATCATCAGGGTTGCTTGCCATGAAAACTCATTCCCATTTCTTCTCGCCCATTGTCACACCAAATCACAGTTTAATTCCCAAAATTGGCTTCCACACAACTCCTTTCACAGGGTTTTTATTTATTAATTTCGATTGTTTTGAATCTATTGAAATATATTTGATTAAAATATTTGGACTATTTTAAAAATTTAAATAAACCGATTTATTTACGACTGTTTATAAAATGACTCTTAATCGTAACATACACCAAAAAGCTATGTTTAGAAATGCAATTTTAATTGAAAATTAATATAAGTTATTTGGTTAGTTTTATCAAATTAACTATCATCAATTACAGAAAGTCATGAAATTGTTATGTAAAACTAAAAACCAGGAAAGTTTCGGCTATTCGCATCCGCAAAAATATCTGTGTGGATGTTTACCAGATGTCTAATAGACCTATACATTTTGACCAATAAAAAGCGAAAATTTCAATTGATAATCTGATCGAACAAAGTTGAAATATGTAATACTTTTTATGATGTGAATGGACCAGTTTAAATATTTAAATATTAAATTTAATGAAAATACAGGTGTTGTTTTTGATACTAAGAAATATGGCTTTGAAATATGCTTTATTATTTAAAAATTTCAAACAACCGCAATTGCGGATGTGAATCTTAAAAAATCCGCATCTGCATCCGCGGATGTGAAAAAATCGACATGATTGTTCAAAACCAATTAACTTTATTTGTAATATATTTTCGTCATCTTCAAACCATCATGCCCATGATCATTTTAAATTTAAAGAGAGAACTAGAAAATCTAGTAACTACCATTATATTATTCAGATCACAAGCTACGGTTAGCCTTCAAATGTTACTTTGTGAAATTCCGTATCGAAAAGTAGCCATTACTTAACGCAAATTGTTTCTGGAACGGTTTACTTTTCTGCACGGAGTGCTAATAGAATTCAAAATTTGCACGCAAATTGTCACCAATTTAATGAAATTACATATTGTTGTCATAACCAAATTTATTATTTAAATAATTTAATATGAAAATTTCGTTATGAGTTGTAGTTCCACAGTTTGAATAAAACCGTTGCGAACGTTTTTATTAGTAATTATCGATTAACAGATATTTTATTCAGAATTAATCAAAATAGCACTCTATTTCAAAATGATGAACTCGTGCTGTAACCTCTATTTCACCACTTGTATCGAAATATACTCTTAAAGAAAAATATATAATTTGAAGCTCAAATAAAATTGATCAAACCACTCAAATTCCCACTAAGTTTCTCTGTGCACATTTTCATTTGAACGCTTTATATCTCACACCCATTTTCATGTGTGATTGTGCATTTATTACGACCCTTCTTCAAACACTTCTTCCGATCTGAGTAATCTCTCGCAAATAATTTTTAATAAAGCTTAAGTAGCGATTGTTTTCATCACCGAGATAGATATTACACCACTATAGATGCGACCTTTTTGTGGTCATTGGTATCCATTTTGAAATATCAACCAAAAAGAAAGATATGATTATTATACGAAAGTACCATATTAGGTCTTCGAAAACCTGTTCGACCAACAATTACAGTTTGAAATTCTTAATGCAAATTTAAATCATAGAAAGAAATCGATAATTATTGACCTCAAATTTGCTTATTTTAACCACGGCTGGTTATTTGATTTTATTTCTGAACGCGCCAAAGTACTACAACAGTAAGAAGTTTCACAGCTTCATAGAAAGAAACCACGAGTTTGACCAAAGATCCGTTGAGACTTGATGCCTATAAAATCACTGCTGTTTCGGTGTATCGAACTTTAATAGATCTATCCTAATATTAACAATCGATTAAAAAAGTTCAATAATAAAGCTTTTGTGGCAGGTGTAAAATGTAGGTGTAAATCTTTTATTCCCACAGATCTGTTCGAAAACAATATGACCAGCAAAGAAGAAAAGAAATCGGTTTTTGCAGGTCTATTATAGATAAGTACTTAGTTTGGGCTTTTAGAACAAAAGCACGACACGCACACACAATTCGATTCAACTTCAATCAGCAGAAATGGTCAAAGTTCTCAAAGGCAGAGCCGCGGTTCAAAGGCCCCGCTTCGGTGGACAAGTGATTGAAATCCCAGTCATTCAGGGCATGATTTGTAAGTAATGTTATTTGTTTGAAATGAGTGTATTAATGGTGGTGGGCGTCGCTCCACTGTCACTGGATCGAAAGAGTTTCGAGCTACTCCCCCCTTTCTATACACACTTTTATCGGGAATAATTCATTTGGAGAAGAAGAAATCGAATCATCGAAACGAAAATGTATATTGATTTTAATCGACACACTTTTGTTCCCCGACAGTTAAAGTGTGTATTATTTAAACATTGGATTGTGTTGTCTCGAAATGCAAAGTCATATTATTTGAAATACTACGAGTGCGAGTATATATTGCTCGAATTTTAACCGACAATCAAATGATTTAATTCTAATAAAATAAAAGCTAAATAATAAACATTTTATTTTATTTCCGAAAAAATCTTCTTAAATATAATAGAAGTATTAAAATCATATCATTAATTAATATCAGGAAACTGTAAACTAATATAAGCTGTTGGAATTACCTAGGAGTGGCAAAAATGTAAGTACAATTAAAACCCATTTCATACTCAACGATCAAACAAGAGTTTTTGTAGTTTATCAGCTAAATAATTTGAATAATAATATTATAATTTTGACTTTTTTAATTTCAATTCCATCTTTATTTTCTTAGAATGATTCATTTTCATTAAAACAGAATTGGTAAAAAGAATAGTTATTGGTTTGTATGCGAAGAACCCTTATTTCCATATAAAATTCAGTAATAAAAACGTTTCACCAAGTGTATGGTAGACAGCCACACGCCCCTCCATAGTAATTTCTTTGAATAATCGGAGCTTTTAGATGAGAATGAGTGTTATTAGCCATTCAGCACCGCACACTAGGGCAATATAGGTTTGGCCATTTTCCAGAGAAGAATTAGTAATATGAACAGTTAGTATGAATTACCAGATATTTACAGACCATAACAATAATGAGAAAATGTTTTGTGGTTTTTCTACCTGCACACTGAGAGCAAAAACAATATATTACGAGATTAAAGTATTTGAAAATATTAGTGATATATAGAAGAGGGAGGCCTAGAAGAAAATGGTTGGACAAGGTAAAGGAAGATATTAATAGAATGGGGATCAACAACTACCGCAAAACAACCTTAGAGAGGCAAATAACTGAGGACGCGTTGGCTCTCATCGAGCTGTAAGCCACTGATGAAGAGTTGTGATATATCATAAATAAATAAAATTTAAGAAATTTGATTATAAGTCTTTCAAACAATATTATTGTTCGCATTAACGAGAAATACAAATTATTTGTATTTCACGTGCAGAGACAATTAAGATATAAAAACAGTTGAATTTTATTCAGATTTGTTCAAAAATTGATTTAAAAAATATTTGACGTAATCTCGCTTTGTTAAAGAAAAGTGTTTTTTTTGTGCTAAAAATAGCACCAAAATTTTGACATTTTTACACATTTCTTCACAGATCATAACTGGTTTTACTAGTAAAAAAATAGCAACAAGAGAAAACAATTACACATTCTAACAAAAATATCAATGAAAAAAGCTTATATTTCAATGTAAGATAGTAAAAGATATTTTTTTATTTTGTTCATTTCCAACAAATGTTAATAATTTTGTTAAAATAATAATTTATTTAAAGTAAGGATAAGTTCTGTAAATAATTTGTTTTGAATATTTATTAAAATAGTTTTTTTCATTGATCGAACAAACAGTGAACCCAAAAGCTCCATTTCAATGTGCATTTGGTATATGGGAAGGAATCTAATGCGCAAAATGGCATTGTCCAAATAGCGTTATATACTATTGCGCAGAAAAGCTTCAATATCATACACATTTATTATTTGATTCCTTGGTTTATGCACGAGACTGTGTGTTGTATGGGATTCTATTTCCATTTCAGACCCAAGTGAGAAAGAAAGCTGTGACGCTTTCTTTATTTCGAATTATTATTATTGGAAATTTATTTTCATTTCTCTATTAAATAATGTTTTCTTAGATAGGAAAATGAATTAAATAACCTCGTCTAATTAAAAATTATATAAAATATTATTATAATAATATATTTTTATAACTAATATACGTAAAGCTTAATATATAATTACAATTCTAATAATAATAATTTTATACCAATATTAAGGGTATGTGTTTCGAAAAATTCGAATAATAGTAGAAATGGAGACCAATCCTAAAAGAAAGCTAGGAATTGTCTGAATGTATAAGTGTTATTTGTTTTGCAACCAATAATTTTGCCATTTGCCAAAGCGCATGTCCTTGGGCTCCAAATCATTTACACAAATAGTTATTACATTTCTATTTATTCTCGTCTCTAAATTAATTGCTATAAATAAAATTATTGAACCAAAAAAATATATAAAAATAAAAATTATGACAATTTAACAATATTTTGCAATATATTTTCAAAATACTAAAAAGCAAATAAGAAGGACATAAAATTTATCAATTCCAATGGAAATGAAATAAATAAAAAGAAATGCTGAATAGAAAGGGCGTTTCTCCTGAGAGATTCCCATTTCCTTTCATTTTTATGTACAAATATATATTTTTTATGTAAAATCAATAAAAATAAAGTATGATTATAATAAAATCCCAGAAAGAGAAGCGAGAAAGAGATCTTATCTATTTACTGGATTCCAAATGTATTCGTATTTGAGCTCCGAATAAAGGTATGTATAAAATATAAGTATGTATTTAGGAGACAAAGCTGGAATTGATATATAAAGAATTTTTGCAATCCCCTTGGAAATGACGTGATGTGATTTAGAAATCGTAAACTTTTACATTACTTCGAGGAATAAAGTAAAAATTAGATTTCGCACAAGATTGTTCAAAAGTTTATTCATTTGATATATAGATGACAGATATCGAACATATTGCAAGATAATGTAAGTTTTAATTTTAAAAATAGAAATTATAACTATTTATTTAAAATTATTTTCGCTAATTAGGAAATATGAATAAGTTTTAAAAGATGTGTGGAATAATAATTTTTTATTGAGTATTAATTTCATACTGTGCTATTATGAATGAATCTTTATTTTATTACATAGCAGTAAAATTCAAATTATACAATACGCATTTGATTAAATTTTTATCTAAAACATCTCTAAGTTAAAATAGATAAGTCGAATTTGTTTTGCACTCTCAAAAGTGTGAATCGATGATCGCGATGCATTGTCTCGACCAAATCAAGTCAACGAAGTGCAACGAACTCAAGATTATGGATTTTTATCTAGAAAAGTTGCATTTCTTCCCCATTAAGCAGTTTTTAAAAATAATTTTTTTCATTTTGTTTAAACGAACTTTAAAAACACGTACTGATTTATAGAGTACATTCTCAAATACTTCCTTTAATTTATTTTTAATAAGAAAAACTTCTAAATTTGACTTTTAGAAAACTGCAACAATTTTATAAAATCTCGCGAAAAATAAACAAAATAAGGGTGATTTTGAAATCAATAAAATTTCGAAAAAAAATTTAAAACTATGTGGAAAATAAAGTCCAATTATAAAGTTTTTAATAAATAAATTAAATTAAAATAAATTATATACCAGCATTAATAAATATGTTTCTTGGTATTCAAATAATCCAATAGAAATGAACTTCCTTTTTATTTGTATGTACAAAGTTTCCCTAAATATGGCTAAAAAAATAAATAAAACAATATTTTTCATTCATTGGGGTGTATCCGTATCATAACAATAGTTTTGGACATCACATGGGTTGAGATGAAGGTAAAAGGTTTATAAGCCCGCTACTTGTACTATTTAGGAGAGCAGGTATCACCGAATTATTTCTGGCTAGAATGTTGGTGTAGTATAGACCACGACCAAGCAAGGCCAGGTTATGGAACCTGTCGATTCTGAGCTCCGTCAGTAGCAGATGGGTTGTAATAAAATAAGGTGTCCCATTCAAAATACGAATCTAATCATTGGTGATTTGGAGCAGGTCGGCCATAGCTCCAAGAAGTACATCCAGATTGACAGGATCATAGTGTGGTATAGTACAAGAATTGATACCAAAGGTACCAGTGCGAGATTGGTAAAAAAAAACATAAACTTAAAATATGTATGCGGTTGATTTTTGCTTTATGTATAAAGCTAATTTTTATTTTTGATTATTTTGTTTCTTTATTGAATTCTAATATTTCCCAAAAAATCCATTATTTTTTAAAATGAAACCTAAGAAAATAAGTGAAATATAAATAATTATATATAGTAAAATTGAACCACATCATTAAGAAAGCATCTAAATACGAATTGGCTTAATTTATTGTCTTGATTCTCATTTCTCGGTGTATAGTATTTTTGGCACATATTTTGTTGGAAGGTGGTTCTTTGTTTCGGCGCAAATAAATGGACACAAAACGGAATAATCGATTATAAGATTGAGATAACGCTAATGGACAACACTGTTCAATATTGTTCCCAAGTTCGCGATGTTCATTCGGTTCAATGCGAAACAATTTAATTCAGGAAAAACGCGAATTTAATCAGTGCGCTAAATGAAACCATTAACTTAATTGGAAATGCGAATAATGTTCGATTTGGAATTCGCTCGGCTCGCACTTTGCACACTTATCGTTTATTGGATTGAATTGGACTTATGGGAAGATGATAATCTAGAATCTACTCCACGTCTGGCTCTCGATGTTTGTTGCTGTTCCACAGAGCACAGAATATAAAAAGGAAAATTTGCAAATACCAACTCTTTGGGCGATTTCCTCATTTTGGCCATTTCCAAGTGTCGTCCACCCCGAAGTTCCATGGTCTCTTTGCTTAACCTGGCATTTTAAACACAATTAACATCGTTCTGTTTTTTGTTCCAACAAAAGCCAGGGCTGGGATATCAAATGAATATTACGTCCTATTTACACAGAGGGTAACATTTTTCACAGTTTGACTTTCATTCAATTTGTATTTTTCTACGCTAATGGCTAGAGTGGAAATATTATTTGGTAAACAGCAAAAAAGACACGCCATCAAAAACGTGAACCAATAGTGATGAAATTGAATATTAAAGACGATTTGTTTTTACGTTATTGTATTCATTCCGAATTTAATAAATAATAAAACTATCAAAAAGTTGTTAATGGTTTTATGAGGAAGTAAAGCAAAATACCACCAATTACGATAACACCATTTCACTCCGGTTTTGATAAAGTATGTGTTTTAGCAGGATTGGCCAAAATTACTTATAGTTTTTGGTTAAAAAATTGTAGTAATTTATTATTCAAAAATAAAAGAAATAATAAATTAAAGTAAATTGAGCCAAAAATTAAATTAACAATTCCTAACAATATTATTGAACAGCACAATTTTAATACAATTCTATTGAAAAAAATTTAAATTGTAATTTGAATTTTTCCCTATTAAATGACCAAATGTATTTTTTGTTCTTCAGTGTTGAACGATGTGATTTAAAAGATCGATGCTATCATAGGTATTTCAGTGAGCAATGTGTCGTTGTGATTTATCAAAAAGTCTCCTAATCTTTGTCTCCTTATTGATTACTTCATATTACGCAAAAAATAGGTAATAAATATGTGAATTGTATAAAATCTTGTAAAAAGACTGCTTGAAAAAACACATAATTAAACACTCGTCTTTAATTATAGTTCATTCCCATCACTTTAAATAACTAATTTTACTACTACATTGTGATTAAAAAAAACCATCACAGATTCAATAGATGCTTATTCTGAAACAATGAACATTTTTCGCTGAAACCTTGTATTGTATTTGTAATGTAACACTTATTGAAAACTATCAAATAAAGAGTATTATGAGCTGCATTTTTAGTACAATCGTTTTTATGACAAAAATGTTACTATGTTATGTTGGTTTGGATGTTAGAGCCACACTTCAGAGCTTGAAGTTTGGTAGGGTCTTATAAGAGTCGCTCTGTTAGACCGGATTTCAATTGGTTAGTTTGAGGATAGGCTTGGGATTGTATGATCATGAGTTGTCCGATCGGGGATTATACTAATGTCTTCTCTTGACAGTGTTTCAAACATCATAAATCCTTAGAGTGCATGGTTGACGCTTATACATTCCTCCTAGGAATGTTGCGGATATCGATTTTTTCACCACATCTGCTGATGCGGGTTCGAATGTTTGAAATTTCTTACAAAAAACAATAATCAATTATAAAAGTTATTTTATCATATTTCATAAAAAGTAATATTTCTGATTTGTCCAATCTGGTTACCAAGCGAGATTTTTGTAGTTAATTGGTCAAAATGTATAGCTTTATTAGGTATCCGCAAAACATCTGCACTGAAATCTTGGGGATGTGGATGTCAAAATTTGGACGGATGTTTCGCGAATATTCTCAACATCCGTAATTCCTCCTCATGTTCGGCGATCGGAATAGATATGTTAGTGTAAGTCCCTACTCCATACGCTTAATCTTTATTAATAAAGTTTCCGTGGAAAAATTAATCGAATTGAGCAATTTTATATGAAAGTTATTTTTCAATTAGTGTTTGTATTGTGAAATAGATACTTAAGCTATATTATCGGATAATTTAAAAATTAAATAGGAATGGAATACATGTATCAGAACTCTCGAATGAATTACGACTACTTAAGCTAAGTGCAAGAAAGGGATACAAAATATAATTTGAATATGCATCCAAATTTTGTATAAAACACGCACGATAAATATTATTAAACACATATGCATAGTATCATTCATCAATGACGCTCAATTTGTCTCTTGAAACTTTGTAATTTCTGTATTCTCTTTGATTTTTGGAGCAGTCAACCAGATCCTCCCATCACCCCCACATATATGCTTTATCGTTAATATTTTAAATAACTTTTAAAGAAAAATTAATTAATCATGAATTAAGAATGGAAACTTTATATGAAATTTATCGGAAATAAATATAAAAAAAGTTCTCATCAGCTCTTTCTATACATTTGAAAGAATTTAATAATGAAATTTATTTTTATTTTACCTGTGTGTTTATAAAGGACGATTCTTTTAATGACTACGTAATCAATAATGGATTACGTTTAAATCTTTGTATGAGTTTGATTTTAACGTCTCCCCAAATTACAATGAAATTAAAATCGGGCATTTATATTGGATGGACGAGGCTATAAATCATATCATAGGGGATTCTATACGACTCGGTTTTTAATTAGAAAGGGGATAATATTGGGTTCGATTTTGGGAGGAATAAATATTCATTGTTTTATGTTTATTGTCCGTATAGCAAATGGGAATTAATAAGTTTTTTGTAGATTTATGGCCAAACGGGGCTGATTTATTTGGTTCTTTCCCTCTGATCGGCTAAGGGCGGTATTGTGCTCTCCCATCCACCGAGACTGGTCAATTGGAATTCATAGACAATCAATTTGGAATTAAGTCTTTTTTGGCACGAAATCTCTTTCTTTTACGCTTAATAAAGGGAGTTAATAAAAGGATACCATGAAATCGTTTCAAATTCAGGTGTTATTGTTTTCCATAACTTAAGGAAAAATAACAGGGATGAAATGTTATTTTACTTAAATGTCACAAAAATATATTGTTTTTTAACCAACAAGTCATTTACCCGAATGTTTTGAATGTTTTGTGTTTTGAATCATCAAAGGGATAACGAGATTTTTTTAACACACGTGGCAAGAGTTTTAAATTTAAAATAATATTGTTCACGTTAAGAATACGTGTTATGAATATGTTTTTATTGGTTTAGGATTATGGAGTTCTGAGATAAATTTTGGTTTAAATACAATTAGAAGATAATCGATAAATGTATGTTTTTTCGTTCTGTCTCGTGGCCGATGTGTTAACGCATCCGGCTGCCTCTTCGGAGTCAAGGGTTCGATCCCTGGGCGGATAGGATTGACTGGGTCCTTTTTCATCTGGTCTAGGTGCTATTAATTGACTAATAATACACTGAAAACAAATAGTCACCGAAATGTCGCAAAACCCGTTGGTTGAGGTTGCGACCCCCCATGTTCCTTACAGGAATTGAAAGGGGAAAATTTTTTTTTTTTTTTTTTTATGTTTTTTAGTATTTGAAAGCTCTTAACGCCAGCCTAACGTATTGTCGTCATACTTGTTAGACAAAATTCAATTTTTAACGTAAATTTAAGAAATAATTATTTTGATTGCTGAATTTTTATATTAAGAATTTCGTGTTTAAGGGGTTCAGCTTATCATAATTTATAATTAAAAAGTGATTTAATAGTAATTGCTAGTTCAATGTGTTATTTGGATGGTTATTAATGTGTGGTTTCGTATTTGATCTTTTCTGCAATTTTTTGCGATTAATTTAAGAGGCATCACTCTCAAATATTTGGGAGAGATTGCGATGATTTTGTTCTTTTGTTAAAAAACAACCACATGAGTCTTGTACAAAGTTCTTTTCGGATAGCAATATCTGTGATAAAGGAATTCAACGCTAAAAAACTAAAAGACATTATAATTCTTGTAAAGGACTCGGCGGCTTTCTGTCCCATGCTGTCACTTTTTTCCTTTTCTGTCCCTAATTTTAATAAAAAATAGGTAATATATTATACATCTGAAATGTTGATATTTTTTATATTAAAAACAAATTGTTCCTTAACATTATTCTTTTGCTTTCTTTATAAACTACTGTTGTAAATTTAAGATTGATGTTTCATACAAAGAATTTCAAAGGTTCTATATTTAAATTGAAATAACCAAATTAATTTTATGCAACAAAAATGAATAATAGTATATTTCGATACAAGTGGTGGAATAGAAGTTACTACAGCAGGAATGCAGGAATTTACCATGTATTTTGACGAGCGAAGCAACTAAAAATATTATACGTAAATGAGTGCTGTAATTACCTATTTCACATGTGTATTGAACGCTGTTATATTGTGTAATTCTGAAAAAATACTAGTTAATCAATAATTACTATTATAAACGTTCGCAATGGTTTTTTCAAATTGTGGAACAAGTAAGGCACAATCTAATCAGTTAGAGGGAGAACCAACACTTAAATAATAATAAATAAAATATCTGAATTGATTGGAGAGAGATAGATATATTCCCATCTCACTCACAATAAACCGTATTGGAAAATTTGTAGAGATTGGGTTAGGAAAACAATATGTAATTTCATTAAATTGATGATTAATTCGCTTGAAAATTTTTAATATTTTACCGCACGCGGTGCTGTAAACCGTTAAAAACAGGCTACTTTTCCATACAGAATTACACAAAATAAATTTTTAAAATAAAAAGTCTCACAGATTCGATATTCAACAATTTTCTAAAAAAATGTTAGGATTCTAATGTGATGGCACATATGGCTTCGGTTAGTGCCTCAAATAAAAATAATAAAAAAAAATGTGAAACAATTATTACAAACCATTAAAAAATAATAAGTGTTTAAAATAATAAGTTAGAGCAATGTTTCTAATTTTTAAAAGTTCAAAATAACAAAGAAGTTCTTTGTGCACCTCTCAAATCAATTCAAAAAGTGCATTAGTGTCCAGAATACGAATCTTTCTTTCTTGGCATGCCAAAAAATGAGTTGATGCCATTGTTTGGTGTCAACAAAGTTTAGTAATTCAGACTGTGTCCATTAATCATTGCGCAATATGTTTATCTGAAACGAGGACGAATATCAAATTATTTTCGCTTGCAGAATGTGACTTTGCCAAATATATAATGAAAAAAGAGAATATTGCAAAAATCATTTCGAAAGTTGATCCATCCGCACAGGACATGGCGGTGGTGGTGTTTTTTCTGCGAGACGTCTTTCTGCAATGAAATTCAATACAGGAATTTCTAGAATGATAAATGATGGAAGAGGAAGTTCGGCTTGGTTATGTTTTGGATAACCGTGCCAGATGACACTGTTTGCCTGCCTGGCCTGATACTGACAATGAAAAGGGGAAGTAATTGATCGTGGGACACTGTTTTGTCCATTTTATCTCCTCTGTTGTTTTTTTTGTTTAGTACAATAATAACAGTTAATAACAATTAATATTTCGTTTCGATTAATTAATTTTAATCAAAAATCTGGTCAAAGAAGAGAGCTACAGCAAAAAAATGTTGAAAATTGCCCGAAATAAGAAAAACAACGAAATACGAGCAAAAAAGTGCGATAAAAGCGACCAGATACATAAATCGAATGAAATTCTGATGAAAATCAATCGAAAAATTCAAAATACTGGGGCATCCATCACTCTGCCCTGGATCAATTTTCTCATTTGCCTCCTCCTCGGAAATTATAGGGTTGGCACTGATTGATCGAAAGCGGGACAGAGAGACAATGAAAGATATTGGATACAGCCTCCAAATTCTAATTGGCGACGCTTTTCAATCGAAACATATGAGCGCATTTCCAGCAAATCCGCAAATGCCTCCAGTTAAAAGCTAAAATCAGAAAAATAAACATGGATCAATCAGACTGGAGTCGAGTCGAGTGGATGTGGACTCCAGTCCAGTCGATGGACCAGACCTCTAATTATTTTAAACGGTTTTCGTCTATTACCTATTATCACAGGTATTAACGATTCATTTTATTAATTTTGGCACAGGTCTCAATCTGTTATTATTCCATCAAAATAACCATTATTACACACGGTTTCTTTTGGGGCCCAGATGCCAATTTGGATAACTGTATTATAACCAATCTCGAGCGATTCACAATATTGACAACATTCAGTGAAGAACTAAAAAATAAAATGAAGAGTTCATGATTCTTATAATCATTAATAATTTAAATTGTAGAAAAACGACGATAAACTTTAATAACAATACTTCTTAAGTATCATTTCTTAGCTCTCGATTGATGATTCTTTTCGTGAAATTTTTCGAGATTCATACACTGGCGGCTATACTCGTATATCCTCAAAAATTTTACGAAATACGAAAAGAATAAACATGTGAACCGTTTTAACTTCTAAGGCGAATCATGATTCTAGCCTCCCACAAAAGCATTTTTTTTTTTTATTTTTTTGGTAAATTTAAACAATTTTAATTCTTTATTGAGGATTTTATGGTTTTTAGTAATATTTTACCAAAACATTAAACAGCCAATGTTTTTATAAAACTCGATTTGTCCAAAATCACATGGGACGCTTTTATTGGACAACTCTATATAATCATTTATTTATTTGTCTGCTAAATTTATAATAATTATAATATTACCGCAGTTTAATTTATTTTTAAATTAATAAATAAAAGAATAAACAAAACAAGTAAGGGTATTCATCATTTACCCGATTATTATTAATATTCACTAGTCAAGGCGAAAAAAACAATATTAAAATGAATAAATCCAATTTAATATTGGTTTAGTTTAAGAACACATAAGCAGTACTTCTATATTCGAAGTATGCATAAGAATAGTTTTGATAAACGTCTTTAATACAAATATAGCTGAGTTAATAATATATTAATATTTTCCCACTACATTCCAGTACGGAACTTGGAGTAGTCTCAACCTTAACCATTGGGCGTTAAACTTTTCGTGACTATTTGTTTTCAATGTCAGGATCCAGTCAATCCGCCCATTTTATTTATTTATTTGCGCCATTACTTATTTATAATTCGCTATGAATATTATTTCGCGATGATATACACAAACGGAAAAACTTTTTTTCGCGCTGAAAATTTTCCGCCCAGGGTTTGTTCCCACGACCTCCAGTGAGGCAGTCAAGGGTGCTAACCACTAGACCACTCAGACGGACTAAAACTTCTAAAACAAATATTATTTTACATTCTATTAATAATTTTATACGATCTTGTTATTAAATAGTTCAAATTGCTATAAAATGGACCGTAATTAAACACGAGTAAATTTCTAGAAAATGAAAGAAATGAGTGTTAATTTATTTGTGTTTTCCAAATAGTTCTTTTTTTTCGAAATCTTATGCAATTTAAACAATTATTTATTCGCTAAATATGAAGTTATGAATAAGAAGACAAGACTATACCGCATAAAGGTCTAAACAAATACAATTAATGAAAGTGTCTATCATTAGAACCTTCGATATATCACGAAAATAGAGATAATAAACAGTAAACCTATCATATTTTCGTTTTAAATGTATTGTGACTGAAAATTTTATAGTCCAATTCAAAATCAATCAAATTAACCAAAGTTTTCCATTCACAGAATTGGCGATTTGTAAACATTTATTTACAGCAAAATTTTGTCTTAAAAGGTCATTTGATTTTCAAATTGAAATTTCGCGCTTAAAATACGATTGAAACAGGGTGCTGAAGATGGGCCCCCAATAAAATAATGGCGGTTATCAGATTTTCTATTGAACTTTCTTTAAATTTGACTTTGATCTTGTTTTTCGAAAGGGTTTAGCACTAGTATGTAATTACGGGGAACTTTATAGAGTAAGCATAACTTTCACTTAACAAAAAGTATTCTACATAACGGTAAAATATGTAATATTTAAATGAAATTATTGGATCATTTTCATATTTTTAAATTTTTCAACATGTCAATTACTATTAAAGTGACGAAAATATTGTCAACATTATACAATATTTCAATTTTATTGAGGCAACACTTGTCCAAGACCTATTCTGAAACGTAATAAAAATTAAATTACTTTAAATTATTATGCAAATAGTAAAGAAAATGGCCTTTAGGCTAAGAAATGCGATTAAATACATCATCAGATACATGGGGACAGTGAAATATTACCACCAAATGGCGACAAGTCCACCGATTTGGCTCAGTGTTTTAATTTAATTGCAAATTAAATTAAAGAAAAGCAATTAATATTAATGATTTGAATGCAACTGGTTTAAGCAAAAAAATCAATTAAAATAACTTTTTATTAAAAACAGCTCTTGCCATGTTAACGATTTACACTTTATTTTTCTTTCGGCCTCAAACACTGTGACACGAGAATTTTATATATAAGATAATCGTATACTAGGATAAAAAACGTGGTACTTATTATTTTTGAAATTATTTTGAAATTAATTATAAAATACAGAATGATAAACATTTAAAATATTAACCAAATTTTGTAAGGAAAGAAAAATTCTGACAGTTTTCGTTATTATTTTTATTATTTTCAAAGAGTCGTGGAGTGTCGCCTTGGATGTCGTTTAATGGCCAAGAAATCGGGAATTAACAATTGGAAGGACATGGAAAAGTTTTCTAATCTATTTCGACTAACTAGTTTTCTATTAAATAATTTTCTTATTTGAATTCAATTATATAAACCAACGCTATTTAACAATAAGGTTGTATAGATCTGTGGTTGTATTAGTAGTGACACTTCATCAGCCGGATACCATTCATTGTTTTGATTTTTTATGCAAGAAAATTAGCGATAATACTGTAACAAAACACATTTAAAGTGATTCAAAACGTAAAATAACTACTTCAGACAATAATTTTTAAGTCTAATAAAATGCGAAAAAAATCGGAAAAATTCTCTCATCCAATTCACTCAAAAAGTATTGAAATATTAAGAAAATAGTGTTAAATTTGGTACAAGATAGAATCTAGATAACAAAATACATCTGTCTAGTCTTCATTTTAACAACAAAAATTCACCAACCAGAATTATACATGTATTTTTCTTCTGACTGATGATGTCATGTAAAATCCGGACAACTTATACACGGTTGAGCAGCTTTAATATAAACTAAAGTAATTTATTAGCGTCAATTATCATAAAACTGGAATATAATACATTTAATTTAAAATGTTTATCATTTTTAACAATTGAATCATGATTTAAATTTGGAACACATTAAAAATTTTAAAATTAGAGCCTAAATAATATAAAAATACAATTTTTTCTCATTTCATTAAGTTTGAAATGAATGAAAGTATTTACTGAAAATATTATTTTAAGCAAAATAACATAAACCAAGTCTTATTACATAAAAAAAAATGCCATTAAAACATTATGATGCATCGTCTCAAAACAGTTTTTGCGTTTTCTCACAAATTAATGCCATGGCGCTAGTGCTGTTTCTCAAATAATCAATTCAAATCCAGTTGAAGTAATTAAAATAAATAGAATAAGCTTTTTTTTATTAATGAAGGTTTAGTTTTTTCCGAGGTTCTCTTTGGCTGACCTAAGCAACGAGGGTTAGAATCAGTTACTCGTATAACACTAACCTGGAATAAATCACTGATGGTATACCATTGTGAAGTTTATAAAATAATAATGCCACCGACCTTTAGATCTTTTTTAATCCCATGAAGAAAATGGATCGACAAAGTAAAGAAAGGATTTCTAATGACGAATATTATCAGAAAAAGTACTTTGGCTCTCTATCGCGGCTTCTGGAGATCATTTTTTAAACGTTGGCTTACCCTTATGAGCAAAATGAACTGAAACGCCCTTTCCACATAGAATTGTAATCTTGATCTTCACAAAGAGGATTAACAATCGGATAATTTTTTATTTCCTGCAAAAATGATAAATATCAATACTTACGATTATTTGTCCTTTTCGCAATTGAAATAAAATGCAAGTATTTTGATAATATTTTTTCTTTATTTTCGTTACATTATACCAGTTGTGTGTGTGTGATTTAAAGTAATGCGGTTTCCTATTCTAAACCATCATCATTTTAATTAAATATTAATTAAAACTGTGCCTCTGTATAAGTATAATTCATACAAGTCGAGCATTGTTTTCCATTTTTTTATTTTATCTGATGATAAATCATAAATTATATTAATTATAACAATAATAAATAGGTATAATTACAATGTTTTGAATTTATCATCACCAATACTATTATAAGAGCTGTTGACTGTCTACCACGGCTAATTAAATTACTTAAATACCTCTTGCAGTTTTTTTTACTAAATACATATTAAAGATGGAGAACAATTCTCTTAATAATCTCCCATTTCTTGTTCTATTTTTAATGCTAAAAATCTAAAGTACTAACGACGACATTTTTACTTTTTCTCATAAATTTGGAAAATATTAAAATTTATTATTACAGTACAGTACGATGAAAGTGTTAGTTTTTTTTTACAAATGCTGAAGATTTTTTTTTGCAAAATTCTATACGGCTTTAAACCAATGTTTAAGATTCAACTGATTCTAGTCAATCTCTTTGTTAATCCTGCATTAATCTTTATGGCTATTTTAGTTTATTGCTAAATTATCGAGTTAGCAGCTAGTGTTTTGTCACATGTACTATTTCCTAATAAAAATGTTAGTCAATCTTTGAGATTATATCATAATGATTAGTTCACAATATACAGATGGCGCCACTACATGGCGATCCTTACACTCTATCCTATAGCTGGGTCAACTGTCAATTCTGGTTTTGCGCTCTTCTCCAAATAAATAGATAGAGTAAATGCAATTTAACCCGTGAAAGTATAAAACTATATGAAATCCTTCGGATTTGTGATATTTTATTGTTTTCCATTTCTATATTTTTGTAAAATAAATTAAGTAGGAAATCTATTATGGCATTTATTACGAAAAATGGAACAAAGAGAAACTACATACGTACAAATTGCAGCTTGAAACAAATAACATACATTGATTTGGTTATTTTTAATTACTTCTTTTTAAATTAATTATAACTATTGTTTGGGATTGAACTATTCACTTTAACGCCTAAGCTTCTTTTCCTTTATTTACACAATTTTTCGAGGCCAACGCCCCCTATGAGCATAGATTGTTACTGAATCTCAATAAGGAAATTTAATCTGTGTGAGCCTATCCGTAAGTACGTGTGACGGTTTTTTTTCTTACTTGGGAAACATAATCTAATCAAATCGATCACAACAATTTGCATCTTACCTTTACCACTAAACTATAGAAGTAATCTAAGGATGAAATGCTGTTTTATCATTTTTCTTGTGTCACTACTCCTAAGTCGCACTGCTAAATAGCATCGAGTTCTTATAATAGTTTTGCCGATCGGATTGCAACGGACTTTTCACCTCCCTGTCACCAGAGTGCTGGCGGGCTTTACGCTCCAACTCCAATTCTTGGGCTAGAGATTCTGTAATTGAAAATAAAAAAAATACGTTCGATGTTTAATTTTTAAAATTCAATATAAAGCATTTTATTTTTAATTGGCCCAATTTCAAATACGACCTCAAAATACTGAGCTTTGCTTAAAATTTGTTAATTTTTATTAAATAACCAATTTTTAATATTTATAAATATTATTTTTGATTTCAGTTTCATAATCTATATCATAGTTTCAGGGAGAGGCTATCTGTGCAGAGAGAAAACAACCCCACAACTTTTGTACAAGGTATAGATAATTCTAAATAAGCTGACAACTCAAAAACTAAACCCCTCCTCGAAATCGTCTATACACCTAGAGTGTGGTGCTAAATGGTGAATCTAATAAACTTTTTTTTATCATTTCCTATTCTATCCTATTCAATTACATCCTAATTCATCTCGAAAGAAGAACTATATTGAATTATCAATAACAACAATTTAAGTAGGACCAGAAATTGTGATAGGACTATCCATGCCTGGCGATATACTAGGAGGGCAAGATGGTTGTTCACCATACCTTCGGTGAGACATTATCGTTAAAATTCTGCATATATTTATTTTTGTATGTATGAGCGCGTGTTCTGCACCCAATATACAAATTTACCAATTCCTGACTTCTGATAATGTTGACTACTATAGCAGAAAGAATACTGAAGAATGCATAAAGACATAGGAACTTGATGACATTTGAGGAATTAAAACATGTTATTATTTGGGTAAAGTATTCTTAAAACTGCAATTAAAAAATGGGCTAAATACTAATAACAATTTTCGCCGTAAGTATAAAAATTTATGGATACTAAAAAATCTCTTCGTATTTTACAAAACTTACATTTCAAGTAATGAAAAGGTAATCTGGCTTAAAAATAATAGAACACCAGGATTTGTATTTCCATTCTAAATCTACCGAATTACTATGAATTTTATAGTTTTCTAAATTGAAATCCTACCCGAAACTTGTAATAACCCTTGTTTAGGGGACATTATTAGAAATTAATTCTTCTAAAACAGAATATGAGGAGTGTGGAATTTAATTGATATTCCTGCTGCAAAATGATCTAATAAAACAATAATGGTTAGGCCACAACTGGCAAATTGTTTTGGAGTTTCGCACTTGAATTTATTGGTCTTTTGCAGTCGTGTAGTGGTAGTAATATTGTGCATAATAATTTGAGTCTTTTACCCACAGAGAGGACAGACACTTACCGGAGTAATTTTGCCAGAAAGCACCCGTTGCCATTAAATCGAGATTTGAATAATTCCATGGTTTACCATCGTTGGATTGAGGCTGCTGCTGGTGTTGGTGGTGGTGGCTGTTTTGCTGGCTGCCGCTCCCGTTGTTGCTGGCGGCGGTGGTGGTGGTGTTGCCTGCCGACGAGGACGCTCCAGATCCGTGCTGTCCAGATGGTGCCGACGAAGACGTCCCATTATTGCTGGTGGTGGATGTGTTTGGGTTATTTGAATTGAACGAGCTTGCATTATTACTGGCATTGTTACTGTTTGCATTGTCTCGATCTCCTCCACTTCCTCCCCCTCCACTACCACCCCCCGCTCCTCCCCCACCAGACCGTCTCATGGATCCGGGCAGGGAGTCGCTCGACCCGTTCGACGACCGGTTGCTGTCCACGCTGCCCGTCCCCGAACTCCCGTTGTTGTTGTTGCTGTCGGCAGCGTTCCCGTTGCCCAGGGCGGTGCCTTCTGCGCCCCCCGAGGCGGACATCGGGCTGGCGGTGGAGGTGCGGTCCCTCGACGCGGACCGGTGCCGTTCCCCCGACTTCTCAGCACTGCTCATCGACTCTGGAACGACACGGATCAATTGACATCTATATCATCTCAGCCTCAGTGCTCTCGGATCATTTTAATTACAATTCAGAAACAGACTTATCGAAAGTGACTCGATATTCAAATTATTATTATTCCAAGGACTCTAATTATATTTCGTCTCTTACATAGCGATTTTCTTAGATTCTAGTCTCAACAAATTGGCAGGAAATTTTGTAATTACCAGCAATAAGACGAAGCGCCTCAGCGGGGGCTCCCGACGCTTTTATCACATCCTCCAGTTGGCCGCGACGTTTCATCTCCAGCTCCAACTGCTGCTGGATCCGTAGCCGGGACCGTTTCTCCTTCTTGAACCGCTTCTGGTAGATGACTGCAAAAGACAGTTACAATTTGAGTAAGGCAATTCGCTTCTTTCCAATTTATTTATAGACTAAAGACCGTTTTGTAATTGATTTCGAGGCGGGAATTAGATGTTATGACATTAATCTTTAATAGATTCTTGGACGATGTTCCTTCATAGTGTATTTGGAATGTTCTTTCTTTTTTTTAAATTACGCTACTTTCCAGGTTTTTATAATGCTACTGTTTAGTAATGTATCTTATTTGATCTTATTGGATGAACAAATAATATTTTGCGATGGCATATTAACTATACTGTTAATATTATATTTCAGGATTAAAACTAAAAAACTATATAGTATATTATTATTTCAAGAAAATGTAAATGATTTTCCCACATCGACGATAAAATATTATTGCTGAAAGCAATAAGATATTTAAAATTAAAATAGGGTAAAATAGGTTTTCACTTATGCAAATAGGTGTAAACTAGCGTTAAATAGAACCTTGTACTAAATTAAAAATTACGCATAATTGTTAAAGAGAAAGAAAATTGCTTCGGACATTATGAAAATATAATTGCACTTATTACTGAATATCTGTTGCAAAATGGAAAAGAATTGTAAATGAAAGAAAAACCACGACGTCTTAAAAATTAAATGTATAAATTGGAGCCTTTGCACCATTTTGTTGTATATTTGCTAATGAATTGCTAATTTAGGCCTAATTGACAGGTGTAATTTCCACAGGGCTGGGTAATTACTTGAGCCAATTATGTCCTCCCTATAACTGCAAGTATAATCTCTTTCACCTAGCCGGGACCTGCCTCCATTCATGGGGAAGACACCACATTCTACAACTATACTTCTATCAATAATTCACTCGTCTAACAATTTGTCAAATGATTTAATAATTAATTAAAGCCCAATAATTGCATTTGTTACTCTTGGAGTTTCTCACGAGTCAATTTTGCACGACCATTTATTATTATGGTTTGAAATGCTCCAAACCCTTTTCCACGGAATACCAATAATTAATGTCTGATATTATATGAAAATTGCAATTGAATTTAATTGGACAAATGGCTGACATTTTTTTGTCGCAAATATCGAAAATTGCACACTTAATTGTCATTCATAATTACAATATTAGTTAGGCTTTGAAGGATAGGGAAGAGGCGGAGGAGGATTTCACTAAAGGGTGGCTTTGGCTGGGGGGAGGGGCGGTGATCCTGTCCGCAACCGCGACATTCCCATTTTGATGCATAAAGCTTCACAACAATGGCCTATTAATTTATTTATATTGCAAATAGCATTTTCGCAAAGCCAATGCAATTTCAGCAAATGCATTAATTTCGCTCGATGGTAAAACCTTTGACATTAATTATGATTGCAGTTGTGTTGTTCAGTTTGTTGTTATTGTGCATTGTGTGTGTGTGGGTCTGTTGTTTTATTGCAATTTTGCCATTCTTGTCGTTGACATCGACATCATCATATTGCCGTTAAATTAACTATTGGCAAATGGAAATTGCCGTTGTTCAATCCCATTAAAAATGGCGAGAGCTTTTCATTACATTTAGTGTTTGTGTGGCTTTATGTTTCCCCATCATACACATATTTCAGCTGAAGCCATTTTATTTCCAATTTTCAGTGCAATGTTTACGCTCTCTTCAAAATAATATTATAAATGTATATCTATATATTATATGATGATGATGATATCCACAAGAGAAAATTGGCATTTTGATTGTGCGAGAAAACCGCGCGATGCTGCTGCACCAGAAAACACAGCAAAATTCCAACTAAATTATTAATGTTATAATATACCAAATTCATTTTTTCTTCTTCTGTATTCTGTGTTATGGAATTTCAATATCAAATTATATATTATTGCAAATAATAAATATGGGTAGTTTTTATGCTGTATTTGGGGCCGGCCAAAGAGCGAGACCGATTTTCCAGAAATTCGATTTCATCTCGCAAAAATATTCGCCATTGGCAAATGGAAAAAATGGCGAACTCTCTTACACACCACACGTATTATACATTTTCTGTTGATATTGCAAATTACTTTTGCGGATTCCTCTTTGATTGTGAGTGGCTTGCCAGAAAATGGCAAGGAATCGCGCACTGCGCGCGGTATTAAACAACAGTATTACTGCAAATCGCCAATCTCATCTCGCCATCTTTCCATCATCATCATCGAAAGACGAAAGCCAAGCAGCAGCCAGAACAGAATCATATCACAACCATTTATATTCCGTCCATGTTTCCCATTAATTAAGATTGGACGAAATTATCATCTCCTCATGTCCATTATTATTACCATTCTGCATACCAAATCGATTTTCCCACTGCTCCTCTTCTCATCCACTTCTTTCAGCAATCCCTCCACATCAATCCCTTCGACCAATAAGGCAGAATTATTATGAAAAAGCTGCTCGAAATTATTACAACTATTGGCGATATTTTATTTGTTGATAAATATTTTCAGTTCATGCTAAATTGATGTTATTTATGTCATGTTAAACACATATGTGTAATTATTTTATGCCTTTTTTGAATTTCAAATTATTATCATTAGCATATTGAAACAGAATGTAGTTTCAAGCAGTTTAGTATGCTAATTTTTCATGAGTAGGAGAAGATCATTGTCCTTTAGAATGGCTTTATTTTTTGCAGGTGAAATTTTTCATAAATTCGTTTTTCAATTTGTAATTACAATCACAAGAAAAATTATTTAAAACGTAATAAATGTTGTGCATTATTTCAGTTGTCCCTAACTTAACAGTTTTAATAAATTATAGAATCATTTTAGAAAATTCAAGTTAACTATTGAAAGATGAGAGCACATTAATTTACCAAATCTTTTATAAAACGGATGTAAAAACTCAAATTTAAAAAATGCATTCGATTTCGCCTTAGCATTGTATTAAATTTCAATCAAAATTGCAATTTAATATTCATTGCTAATTTATGCGAATAAAAATAACCGATTTTTTAGTAAACGCCATCGTATCGAATTTCTTCAAAAGCAAGGTAAAGATGTCCTCGTTGACATTTCTTAATGAAGAAAAGCACGCGCGATGTAATTAAGTTACAACATTCGATACCAACGGAAGCTCACTTAACTGATTTTTCTTGAATGAATGCCCAAAAATCGCAAATGAACTTGAATTAATTTGATTTCATTTATAAATTTACATTATACAATGTTCTACAAATTTTCCTTAAAAAGAAGTCGTTATATGAATAATAAATATTTTTTATATAGTGAATGTAATGAATATTCCAGACTTAATGTAATGCTGTAATTTAAAACTTAAAAAATATTTAAATAACAAATTAAATACAAAAATTCAAATTTTCGGTTTCAGACTGGAATTATTTTTATTAATTTATTTCTATTAGAAAAGAAATGTATTATTATGTTCATGAAGAGATGATCTAGAACGTGAGAGAGTTTAAATACTTAGGCTCAGTTATTTCTTGTGAGGGCGACATCTAGCCTGATGTGGTCCGCGAATCAATGGGTAGATGAAATGGAGATCGCTTTCCGGAGCCTTATGCGACAGGCGTATGCCCTTCGAATTAAAAGAAAAAGTCTATAAGACCGCTGTTCGTCCAGCCATGCTGTATGGAACTGAATGCTGGACCACAAAGAAACAACTTGAGTAGAAACTCCATACTAATGAAATGAAAATTCTTAGATGGGCAGGATGTGTCACACTCCTCGACAAAATCCAAAACCAAAGAGTCAGAGGATGTTTTGGTGTGGTACCCATTGTGGAAAATTCAACAGAGAACGGACTGCGACTCTATGGACATATTATGCGGCGACAAACGGAGCATTTGGTCAGGAAGACCCTTGAAATTGAGAAGCTCTCGAGAAGACCAGGAAGACTGAAAACTACGTAGATGACGAGGGTCCGCAGAGACATGAGGGCGGCTAATATAGACAAAAGTATTACACAGAATAGGAAAATATGGAGGATACGTACTAGGAAAGCGGATAGAATGAAAAAGAACAAAATATTTCTGTTACCTATTATCTTTAGTCTGTTTTAAATTCATTGAGTGGCTTGGAAATACTTTAAGATGGGTTTGAAATTAAGATTCTTTTATTTTTGTTAAATTTTATTTAAAAAAACGAGTTTTGCGAAACCTTACTGTCCTATCAAAAAATCAAAAATTGAACACCTCTCACATTGCACAATTGAAAATATGGAGCTAAGAAATTTCACAACACCTGTAAATCTTTTAAAATAATGTTAAATAAATACCAATCAAAAGGGTTTCTTTATCATAACAAAAACTTATACTTTATTATTTACCATTACTTGAGAGGCTGTAAGGATACTTCAATGGAAAGAGAGACGTCATCGAATTTCAATTGCTGAGGAGCAGTGAATAATTTCAATTATAAATCAGTCGCTGAAGGGACTTGGCTGTAATTACACACGGGTTGTTTGAAACGAGCTCAGGCTCATTGAAAAGGACTCTCTCGTTCCTTCTCGAGTAAATAGAAATGGGTGAAAGATTGCCTGAAATTATTTCAATTTACTCGACCTTTGTGCCGGAGAGTGTCGAACGTCCGACACCTGAATGGTGTTGATGAACCTGCCACAAAGAGTGTGCAAACACTGGGACTAAATGGACTGAAACATTCATGAATCGGACACTCCTTTCATGTCGTCTGGAATGGCCAAAGCGACGACGTTGTTGTGGCATTTGAAAACGAGTGTAAAAAATTTATCGGCTTTAAATTCGTCTGAATTGATGTTCCATTTAGAGTCGGCTCTCGGTTTGTGTGGGGCCCCCACAAAAGCCAAATGAATCAGACAAAGTGTCAACAATAATCAACACCATGTCACTTACTTATTAATTCAAATTACTTTTTTCCAGTAATCGGATCACATTAACCCGTCATCGCAGCCATCAGCCCAACTGTTGTGGTGTTTAAATCGGACAATTGCTGTCCTGTTTTCTTTTTTTTGTATTTATTTATTATTGTCTTTTACCGAAACTGTCAACTCGAATCAGAGAAATCAAATCTGAATCAATTATCTTATTTGATTTGTTAATTGGAATTGAATTTCTATCTGTCATATTAATATATAAAGTGTTACAACTAAATGGTTTAATCTGTATTTTATCTTTTTTTTTTATACAATCTGTGATATCTTATTATTATTAATGTCTCAATTGAAACTGAATAATAAAAGCAAATACCAAATTATTCCAATACAGATCTTTGTATTTTAAAATACTAAAAGAGTAACTAAAAAACAAAGATGTCTTGTCATAATCGGATTAACCGCGATTTCACTTGCTGAAAAAAGTAATTTTAATATCGATATTCATGATTAAAACATATAGTACACTCAATAATTCATTTTGCTGAAAAGGTATGATGTGAATTTTTAACCAATTACTCTATCCTATAGTAAAAAGTTCTGCTTTTACGCACTTTTTTATTAAAAAAAAGTGAAACATTTTATGTAGTTCAAATCATTGATATTTAATAAAAAAAAACATATTTTTATCAAATTAAAATTTAATTTTTTTGACTTTCATGTTTTGTTATCTTTTCGCTTTTGATACTTTTTTTTTAATTATTGATAACTTTAAAACCGAATTATTATGTGACTGTTAATGTTTAAATATTGTCATTGAAATTTTCTCTATTTGATCATTTCCAACAAAATATAGTCAAAATAAAGTTGCATTACACTTAAATGTTCCCCCAACAAACTGGGGTAACAAATGGCATTAACAAGCTGAGTATGGCCAATGAAGATTATGTGAAAGCCCGGCAATTACCCACTTACAATGGGATTAACGGTGAATAAACCACAATAAAACGACTGGTCACTAATTATACATTGTGCAAATATTCGTACACTCTTTAAAATGGATGTGTAACAAGAGTTCAAATGTAAACAATAACCTGTGGGGATATTTTCCAAATTGTAAACGGTCGGTAATTGATATTTTCGCACATCAAACTTTTATAGGCGGACTTCCATTTGCATAAAAACGAAAAGTCGGCGTATTATTTGTTTAAGTGGGGCGCTTTCAAACTCACTCCAAAAGTGGCCATCATTTCTCCTGTCATCGACACCCATTGCGAATTCGGGTATTACCATTCCGTGGTAATTAGGATAATTAAAAACTCTCACACAACACGGAATAATCCCTCGCGCTTTTTTGCGCGCAACAGTCATTCATCATTTAAATAATATTATTATTGAGCTCTGACATTCATCAATCACCAAGAAGTGGTCATTGTTCGCTGAAAATCAAATTATTTAATAAAGGAGGGTATTTCATATTGAAACACAATTTTTATTTTTAACTTAACATTCATCCTGGTTAATTCACGTCTTTATTCGATGAATGGCCTTTTAGAAAATTACTCCTCAATGACATTTTTTATAATGAAGGATATGAATGAGTAAATGCAAAAATTCGTTCCAGATGATGCCTCTAATTCATTTACCTCTAATCAATTACACTTTTATAAAAACGAATAAAAAACATCTCGGGCTTACTTCGCAATTTCTGCTCGTCAGTCAACTGCCTTTCCAGAGTATCCTTAAATTCCCTCTCCCTAAGCACGTCCATTTTCAGTTCAGCTGTAATTAAAAAACATAAAATTATTACACTAAATTCATGTCGTTATACAATGACATCAGAAAGCAAAGTACTAGTTCTTTTATCTAAACTCACGACATCGTGATTCAGAAACTTAACAGCAGCAAAGTCAAGGTAAGATTTATATCTTGAGTTGAACAAGTGGAATTACTTTGTAAGTAAATAATTGAATTAATCATTTCGCAATTTAGCAATTTAAGAAATAAAAACCAAAGAATACATTATTCAACCAGTGAATATTTTTATATTTAGATTTTTTTATAGTACACATTTTCTAAAATTATATTTTTTTCAATATATTAAATTTTTTTAATCTTTTTTCTTCTTCGACAACAATCAACATCTTATTTTCATTAAATTAACGCCTTATTGATTACTATGCAACGGCATTAGAAATCCCCACTAAATAATTTGCAAATCGAAATTCTAATTTGAACTGAAATTTCAGTGGTATTTTGTTTTCAAAATTCTTTTGCCATTATAATAATAACAATTTGTGATTAATATTTGTTTAAATACATTTACAAAATAATATCTCCGGCCTCAACGTTCGAACAACTAGTGTCGTCAACATAATTTGTTTGAATTTAGATAGATTTTCAAAGCTTAGATGGAATGCAAAGAATCGAAGAGTACTAATACTAGTAATTTGCTGCTGTTCAATGAACGGATACAGAAGAATGTTGTGAATGGGATGGTCGTCTTTGTAGTATGAATGTTCTGTTTTGGTTCCAAAAACCTGTCAATAAATAGGCTCTATATAAAATCATCAGTTCATCGTGCTAATCACATTATAATAAATTATTGCGTTGCGCCAGCTACATAGAAGCACAGCATGCTAAATTCATACAAAAAGCTGTCTGTTTTACTGCGTAATCTTACTTTTTGTTCCTTTTAAATGTATTGACTCACTTTGACAAGTGAATTAAATTTCAAATGGATTTTTTTTCTTTAAAATACATTTTAAATAGGATCCGGAAGATGTGTCATCAATAAAATAATGGCAGTTATCAGATTTTATAATGAACTTTTTTAAAATTTGAGTTTTACCATAATTTTAATTTAAATCCATTTATTTGCATTAGTATTGGTTTCGTGTTCAAATATAATTTTAATATTATTTCTTTACTTTGTTTTTCGACAGGGTTTAGCACTACTCATTCGTAAAAACATGATATTCAATTGTCAATTGTGAAAGAATGGCAAATGCATAGAGCGAGCATTTGATAAACTATGATTACGTAAAACCAAATAGTTAGACCTGGACCGGTAACGGTTGTTGAGTCGTAGAAGAAGAAATTTAATATAACACAAGACTTAAAAATCTTAAAAGAATATTCGTTAAGATTCTTTCGTCTTGTGATTTTTTATGAAGACGGAAGTCGGAAAGCAGGGAACTCGTAGTTGTTAAATAATTATTGGTTTAATTTTTTTTAATAGGTGATGAATTGAGTTTGGAATACAATAGGTAAACAGTACCAGATCAATGTACTCTTAGTTAAGAATCTTGTTATCTTATTTAATATTATTTAATAACGACTAAAACTCAAAACGAATTGCCAAAGCTATTTCATAATAAATTCAAATCGAGAAACACTGTATTCAGGCATATTATTTAAATTAAAAAACTTACATAAATCACAGAAGATGCTAAATGCACAGAACTACTATAAATTGTCTAACCCATAATTGAAATTATCAGGTAATAAATCTAAGGAAAATTTATATTTAATATAATTTACGGGCGCGCCTTTCTTTATTTGAGAGAATTTGTTTTGGCTTGTAATTAAATTCGTATGTAGCCGGCATTCTTACACACAACTCACACACGATTCCGTTGGCAGCAGCTCTGGCTCTCTGCTCAGCCTATACAATTATTCATTAATCTCCGCATTCCAGAGGCAAAGAGTTAGGGGGGCATTTTAATCGCAGAAAATATACATTTATTGTATAAAAGAGTGCGCTGAAACACTCTTGCAGCATTTAATGCTACATTTATCTGTAACTTCTTCATGTAGCACTTAGTTTCTTAATTTGTACTCGTATTAAATCATTGCGATAACGAAATGAAAACATTTTTCACATTAACTGCCTATGTTTGAAACACCCATATCTCTTCTACCCAAATGCTATTAATACGAGAGAACCGAAATCAATTGCCGAGACGGAATGGAATTACAAAATTGCTTTTAAAATTTATACATTTTATTCGATTTCGATTCTCCATTCGTGTTGTTTCAAATTCAAGTTTATACATTTCAATATGTACATACATATGTAGATGTTTGTTTGTTACACTACATAAATTCAAAATTATAAAACAAATAACTTTTCATATTTATCAGGTCAAAAAGATTAAAAATTATACATGTTTTTATATTTCAAATAATAATATAAACCAATTAGGTTGACTGAATTCTGAATGTTTTGATAGTTGTGTGACGTCAATTGTCCTTTTGAAGAATAAGTATTCAACAATTTGAACTCCAAAATATTGTTATTACACGTATTAATTTACTTCAAAAGTCTTTTCTGAAAATCCTATTAAAATTAATAATCAGAATATTAATAATAATAGATCAGTTTAACATTTTAAGTTACAGAATAGTAGAATAATTACATTTTATGGAAGAAAAAAAATTAATTAAATGGCTTAAAATAAGAATTATAAATTTGAGTTTAACTTTTAAATGGAAATTAAAAAAACCAATTAATTTTCATGGCTTAAAATAATATAAGATAAATACATACATCATCGATTAAAGTATTCCTCTAATAATTTAAAAATTCCATAATCTCCGTTTTATTTACAAAAGTCTAAAGAATTTATAAAAATTAATAATTCATTTGTAATAAATGTTCTCATTTCCTAATTAAATTGATATTTCATTTTAAAAATTTTCATAATTATAGTAATTAGTAATTTTAAATCAGAAACCATTCAATATTGTTTATTGTTTCAATTAGGCATCTGTGTGGTATGAAGATCTGGATTAATTATCCACTAATTGCTCTATGCTCTCTGAATAAGAAACTCGAGCAAGTGTTATAAGATAATTGCTCTTGTGGTACTCACCCTTTTCATAAGTGATCTGGCGCTCCTGTTGTCGGGCGTTATCTGCGGCCACTTTGAGCAGACTCTGGATATTCCTAAGTAGTGTTTCAGTAGACGATAGCGGTGATGACTGATTGGCTGCCGCGGAGACTGCTCCAGACGACTGCAGTGCGGTCGGGGAGCCCATATCTTGTCCTAGAGTCGATCCGAGGCGGAATTGAAAAAAAAAGTGGAAAAACGGGGGAAAATAAGAAATAAGTCATTTAATGATTTTGATATCGAGACTCACTGGCTGCGACGGCGGCCAGGGTGGAGTAGTTGAGCGCCTGCTGGTGGCAGTCGACTGAATTCGGGGCCGAATGGGGCGGCAGAGCTCCTCCAGCCGTGGAAATGGGGACGACAGGCGCTGACGGGGAATGGTGTGACATCAGGTGATGCGAGGCGGGATGCTGGCCGTGCTGGTGCTCATTATCCGACAGATCTATCGTCAAATTAGAGGTTCGAAAAAACAGAGAGAGAATAAAAAAAAACTCGTTCTCTTTCATACCAAATTCCATAAATTGTGATCTTGTTTAAATAATTCGTAAATATGCGCATAATTTGAACTGATTTTCGCCAAATTAATTGCATATTCGAAATCGGCACGAGAAACCCATGTAACTTGTCAATACTGTTTTAGCTTGGCGTGATTGTCTTATTAATTGAATGCGGAATGGCTTTATAATTCTGTAGTCTTTTTTTAGTTTGTGATTCGGATTATATTAATAAGAAGAATGAGGAGGAGGAAAGGGAGGATTTGTTAACCTTTTCCCGTATTTTATTCTATCTCCATCCATTCTCCTCCACCACAAACCAAGAGCCAAGCGGAGAGCGAGAGATAATGAGAAGATCACAGCGTTGAAATCCATATTTTATCTTTGGCGAATGTTTGCAATAATGTTATGGATTTGCAGTAACATTGTACAATCTCTACACGATAATCAGTTTTGTTTTATTATATTAAGTCACGATCTTTAGGCCCATTTGTACAATAAATTTCACATGCCTTTCTTTTTGCCTTAATTATATCTTTTTTCTGTATTAAGTTTAGAATTTTAATTAATCGAAAATTACCTTCATCCTTCTCCTCACGCTCGTCAATCTCTGACACGTTGTCATCGCTCATATTGTCGTCTTCGTCACGGATCGACGGAGGCGCCGAATGGGGATCCTCACTTCGGTCCGAACGATCCTCGATACTGTTCTGATCGTGGCCAGATTTCGAGAGATTCAGCACCGGGCTTGGCCCATTTGATGAACCTGAAAATGACATTTAAATTTAATTACAAATCCAATTTGAATAAATATTAAACTCGGATTATTTCCTAAATTATATGTTAAATTCTTTTCAAATTACAACAGATTAATTATTAATAAAAAAAATTATGTACCAAAATAATAATTACACAAATTAAATTGAATTAAGTTCGAAAATTCAACTTGAAGCAATAAAACATGAAATTCTTACCATGATGCGAACTCAAGTCTCTGGGTTTTTGGTCTAAAGCGATGGCGCGATCTTCGCCTCGTTCTTCCCTTAGCCTGGAAACAATTACAAAAATTTATCTAATTAGAAGTTTTGATATATGGCTGTAAGAATAATTGCACAATATCAAGTTTCAGCCAATGTTTTGTGAGCTCTTAATAAGGAGGGTGTGTGTTTTTTGCTCTGAAAATATATATAAATTTCAAAAGGGTAGGGTAGAAACAATAACAGTGCAAGTTGAAATGTGTAATTTCAGAATAAATTATGGCCAAATAGCATTGAAAGGTAGTAATTTCTTTAAAGGTGTGTCCATGTGTATTTTTTCTATGGCGAAAAAAGAGATGATTGCCTAATCCGTTGAAATTGTTCAATTTTTTGCTATATTGTCATAAAACTGAAATCCTCTACAATTGCCCTCATCCATCCACAAAATCCTTAAATTCCAAACCCCCAATATCAATAAAAGTATGACTATTTTTATCTGTACTTCATAAAGCCATAGGCAAATAACAATAAAAAGAATCGAAACTCTTCGGTCTCTCCCCATAATTTTTTGGTAATGGTTTCGTTTCGTTTTTTTCGTTGTCGTGGGGCGATTTATTGAAATAATAATCATGTCGGTTCACTTAACACTACTTTTAATATTCCGATTATGATGGAAGAGAGATGGAGAGAGAGAAGAAAAAAGTACAATATGGCAATACCCTGAATAAAACATGCAATAAAAAATGTGATCCCATTAGCTTCAGTCATATTTCGAGGATGGATTACGGCCAAAGTAAAAGTACCACTGCTTTAATGTTCCCAATGGATGGATTTATGATTGCCAGAGATTCTTGAATTCGAATTATTAAATCAAATATAAATATATTAAAGAGTAAAAATACCGAAGCGCATTCAAAAGTAAAGATAAGAGACAGCAGCCAAAACCAATTTAATTTTTATTACCCGAAACTGTTAGTTTAAGAAGTGATAATATCGCAAATATTGGAAATGTTTTCCTTTTATTACCGTTTCCACCTCACAAAATATTATTAAAAATCCCAGTCGGGAAAACGATTTGCAGTGATTTTTCGTCGTGTCGCCAATCAAAATTATATATGCGAAATGCGGAATGAGCGAAAATGTGTGCCGTGTGTCAACAATTTTTCATTTTAAAGTGATGCCTTATCGATTACACTAACCATATGCGGATTTTATTGCAAATCAATACCCACTCCATTGACTCCCGTTATAATCTGCTCAATTTAGATAAGGCATTAATGGTTTTTGAGGGATGAATTCAATATGTGATGCAAAGAGAGTCTCTTACAAATTTGGAGGGTTTGTCATTTATGAAATGTTTGAAAAATTGCAATTTAATTTAAAAAATCAAAACGAATATTAAAACATAAATTAAATTATACATTTTATTTACTAATCATTATCGACTTGCTTTCTTAATTTACTTAATTTTCATTAGATAATTATTTACTTTTGGATGCACCTTCATATTTTGTAGTCTATCTATATCTAATAACCATCCCTAATGATTTTTTAAAAACAAAAAACTTCAGTTGATTCCGGAAAGAAATTAATTCAAAAGGAAAATCTTTAATCAAATTTTTTAATTCCATCTTTTATTCAACTTTGAAGAAAAAAAAAATCACCGAACATGGGTAATAAATCATTTCCTTTTTAGTTGTCATTTTTATAAAGACGAAAGAATTAATATTCATTACCGGGATGAATAAAAAACCGAGCTAAAGTGAACGTAGAATTTAATAATGGACTTGGTCCTTTTATTTTTGCCACAAAGAACTTGTGATTATTTTTACGGATTCCCTTTCTAATTAATCATTTCCCGTCTCCTGAGCTCAAAGATAAGCGAGATAAAACGAAGAAAAAAAAGACTGATATCATACCTCTCTAGATGCTTTACAATGTCCTCGTACGCCGCCCTGCAATTTTCCCAAATGCCGGACCTGCAAGTTGAAATAATCAATTTCTTTGCGGATGAGGAGTAAGGAAAAAGTGTCACCTTGCGATGGCCTCCATTCCTGGCATTCCGCTCTGTCCTTTGAGGAGAGCTGCACTATCCGGGCGAGACATTCCGTGGGGTGGCATCGACCCTGGATTCAGGAGACCCGCTCCAGGATGATGGTTCATCTGCATAAATTGCATGTGGTTCAAGTGTGTCGGCGGTGGATTGTAGCCATTGGCTAAAAGTGGAGATTTTTCCAAACGGGACATATCTAAAAATAGAATACAAAAACCAATTTATTTAAAACTAGAACAAATAAGAGATTAAATTTTTTTTTTTAAAACCTCTTTGTTTGTCTCTTTTTTTCAATATAAATTTAAGGAGTTATTATAAAATTGACAATTCACACATGATGATCATTATTTTTTAATTAAGTCAATATTTTTCAAGTCGATATTGAAATAAGCCGCTTTATAAAAATAATTTAAATTAATTAAATCTGATCATTATTTTTATGTGATGTGAAATCCACTTCTGGACAATGTCAACGGTGTGTATTGTGTAATTAATGTAGAATCGTAAAAAGATATTAAAATTATTCTGATTCATTTTTTTTTAAATGATGATATTATTTAACTGTTTCCCAATTCTTAAATTTATTATTTAAAAAGAAACAAATTACAAATCAGTCAAAAGTTCGTTATTTTTAAATGAGTTTGAGATTGGAAATTTCAAACAAATTTAATAGTCCAATTCGGTCTTAAGAACCAACTTGCTTCATTCACAGAATTAACATTTTGTACACATTTCCTTACAACATACTGTCGTCTTAAAAGGCCTATTGATTTTCAAATTAAAATTAGTCTTTAAAACTCGACTGAAACAGGATACTTAAGACGTATCCTCAATAAAATAATATCATATTTTCTAGTGAAGCTTTTTTAAATTTGAGTTTTAACCAAATTTGAATTTAAAATTTGTGTTATAGTATTTGTGCCGTGTAAAAAATATATATAATTACAGCCAAATTTTGCCGTTTCTTCTTCATGGCGTTACTTTTATAACATTTAAGGATGTGAAAGCATTGAAACCATTAATACAATTTTGTTTTTTTTTTATTTAAAAATATAATTACTTTTATTTTTTGCATAGGTGGAAAGTATTAATAATTTCTAAATGAACCATGTTATGAACTGTTTCAATATGTAGTATTTAAAGACTTCAAGTGTAGATTCAAATTGAAGTTGCTCGCAGCAATACAATAAAAAAATTATTGTTAGATAGCCAAAAAAAAATTTAATAAATAAATATAAACGATTCGTTTACTTTCATATAGATTCAATTTCCATTCTAGAAGAACAAATCTCAAATTTTATAAGAAAATACATGTGCTAGGAATTAAATTTCAGTCTTTCCCAATTTTGAAATTATTTCAAAATGATATCTGGTGTTCTACTAACGACGTCTCGCATAATTAAAAGGGAAGACGGAACGAATTTAATGAGATTTTCATCAACTCTGTTATACAGGATGAGTGTGTGCCCGAGGAGCCGTCTCCGGGATTTATTAGATTATAAACAAATAATCACTCAAAGGGATCGAAAACGGATTAGAAGAGGAACAGAGAGCGAGCAACTGAAACATCATCCAAATCAAATGTCAATTTGTTCGCACATTCGAAATGGGGAAAATTGTGAAATTTTCTGCCCGAAAAATGATTGATGACGACACGGTTATCAAAAACAGTGCGGCGCCCCTGCCGGAATAGATTTATCTTGCCGGGGAAAGGTTTGTTTGGCCAACTACTCACTCACAGCTCTAAGGCTGGGAGACGACGTGTCCTCACATGATAGATTTGAATGCTAAAAAATGATTTGTGCAGATGTTGTTTTTGTTGCGTTTAAATTAAATAAAATACTCTCAGTTCCAATGGAATTTGCGTTATGCACAGCCGTCGTCGACGTCATCAACGCGCTGAAAATAAAACAACCCCTCAACAGATTATCTAATTGAGTATCGTTTTTAATTGAACTGGAATACAGTTCTCTGTTTTCTGTTTTGGGTGGGAAAGAGGTGGGCAAATAAAAATACAGAATGACTTTATCTTGACAGTCAGTGATTGATGCGACAAAATTATAAATGCTCAAATCTCACATTGGACAAGAACAATTTATGCACATTTTAAATTATTTCTCAATCAATGAGTTAAAAATGTGCAAATCTAAAAACTCTTAAAACTGGTTATTCTTCAATTAAATTGCAGAATGATTTGGTTATTGATATTTTTAAGAGATAAAAGACCTAGAAAACTATATTTCATTATTATTTTATCCATATTTATTCAGTAGTTAATATTTAATTGGATTTGTGGTTTTCGGGAATATGTATTTCATTTCTATATGTGATGAATGTAGAATATAATTTCACACAACCAATGCTAAAGAAAAACAAATCACTTTTTTATATATTGATTATGTAATACATTTGAAATCACGTATTTCTAACATAAATAACAGTTATTCATTAAGTTATTTGAATTTATTAGTAAATTTTATAAATATTTCTGTATTTTGTCAATATAAAGCAATTCAAACTCAGTTTGTAAGAGAGTTTTTGACGATTTCTTACTTAATCCCAAACCAAAAAACCTCAGTTTGCAAAATTTGTTCACAAAACCAGCAGATAATATAAAACAAAAATTTTTATGAAGCGCGTCAAAATTTCGAATCTCGCATTCTTTATATAAATAACTATTTCTTATTAAGTATCAATTAGCGGCATATGTCATCAAAATGACGGCCAGAAATTAAATATTAAACGTTTTTAATAAATATTGTATGTTAAATTACATGTGAACTTTGAGGCAATTTTAAATTTATATTTTTATTATGAAATTTCCATTTCAGTTTGAAAATAAAAATTCGTGGATTTTTCATCATGGTAAAATGGCAAGGAACATTCCCAAAGCACCGTGAGATGAAATCCTAAATTTGATGACTTATTTTGTAAAAAAGTTCATCAACACTTGTTTAGCAAAAATTAAAAATTAAATCCAACAATATAAATGAAAAATGATCATGAGTACAAACGTAAATTTTCCGTCGGAAAAAATTTCGCATGGATAAGCGAAGTATTAAAAAAATGATAATTATTTCAAACGATGAATAACTGTAAATGGGGTCTCATTTTTACGATATCCATATGTCTAACCACTTAAGTTTTTTTTTAATATTTATAACACAATGCAAATAAATTAACTGAAAGAGGTTCCAAACTGTTGCTGTGTTCTTGTGTTCAAATGTAATACTATTATTTGAAGCAATTGAGACTGGAGAATCACACCGCAGAGCACAACAGTTTAGCTAACAGTTGCTACCTATTTATCGGCCTCAATACCACTCCTCGCCAAGTATTATCCGAGTCCCATTGTTAGAGGTATTAATATTTGCCGGTTTTCTGGTTTCGGCAACAGCACCACCGTTTTTCGCATTGCATTTATTAATCGACTTTGTGTGATTGTGTCTGTTGAATTGCGCCAATTCAGGAAACCGAACCGCCATTGAAATACACTTGGATTAATTCTATTCAGAGCTAATCGAATAGCATCCGGATTAATTCATGTTATTCGAAAAAATACAGTTAATCAAAGTATTGTTAAAATTGGCAGATTCAAATTTTGATGGAAAAATATTGAATTCAAAATAAAGACTCACGTGGATATCTAATTTATGTTTTAGATTTTTTTAATTATTTAAATTTTAAAAAAATCGACATGGTTATTAACAAACTGAAAATTTTATGCAAAAATTTAATCAATTTTAACAACAAAAATTCTATCATTTCTTTAAAAATATTTCTTTTGAAGAATTCAATATTTATTACAAAAATTATTAAAAATTTTGGTGATATAATGAGGAATAAATTCTTCGAATAAAACAAATTTATAGACAATGTTATTTATTTTTTATGAAAATTAATATCATATAATGATTCAGTTTGAAACACATTAAAATGTACGGTTCCTAACGGGTTATTAACTAATTTATAAATTCCAAAAGCATAAATTGTTAGGCATTTTTTCCACTTCATTTTGTGAAATAAATTTAGGAGGTACTTGAAAAATATGGGCGTAAAGAGCTTATAGCCCTATAAAATTGAACCAGTTTGTCTGTTAAATCAAACCCTAAACCATTTGAAAAGCAACAAAAATGAAACAGTTGATTCGAAAGACAGATGTTGTAATGGTTATTATTTGCACACTGTTAGGTGTTGCTATATTTTCAATTTCATACATAAATTAATATTTTTTTGTATACCACGAGGATTGTGTTTTAATACATTTAAAAATATTGCTCCATACTTGACTTGAATTAAATGTTTTAAGAAAAATAAACTTAAGAATTTTAGGTAAAAATCATTCTTTAAGAAATGCGAAAATAAACGAATTTTGGTCATCATTTAAAAATTTATCATATTTCAGTTAAATAAATATAATATTATTAAAGAAATAAATTTTAAACATTAAACATAATTTTTGAGGTTGGAAAAATTCAAACATTAAAATTTATTTTAAAAAACCATTAAACAAATTATTCAAATTTATTTTTTGTTAAATTTTCTTCTAAAATCTTAGATATACACCTTCTTTTTTTATATAAAACTAACTGTGATTGTAGCTTACCACTCAAGTGTCCATTCTCATAGGGATAATCGCCGTTGTCCAGCCGATGCTTCTTCAACTGCGGATGATGTGAGAGATGGGAGGCTGGTAGAGAGAGACCGACGGGTCCTCGCTTTGGTGGTCTGCCGGGCCTAGAACTGTACAATAGTAGAGAGTTACTGAAGCCAACAGAGGGTCATTTGTTAGTCATAAGGCCGGTGTGTTTGTGCAAAACTCTATTTTCCGTCATTTTTTATTACTATAAGTGATTAATTGCTTCTTTAACTTTATCAGAAATTGCGATATTTGAGCTGTAATTTAGACGTCACGAGCTGCAGAACTATCTTCAACTCAACCCCCAGCCCAGATCCAATCAATAACCATTTTTAAACGCAAAGATTCGTCTTTCAACGCGAATAACTACCAGTCTATGTAGATGGTCGTGATTTATGGCGCTAGACCACTTTGCCAATTTCGCTATTTACTACATAATAATACAATCCAGTAACCAGCTATGTAATCAGATATTCGACGACCATTACAACTTAATTTATTGGCCAATACTTAAAAGGCGTATGACTTGCAATTAAACTATGCTTTACAGTATTTATTATTTTACTATTTACATAAGGAATGCAATTTGAAGAATAATAAAATGATTTACTAGTTGAAACCCTCCGCGAAACAATGCAAAAATTATTAAATTAATTCGTTTCTTGACGTCAACGTAAATCATCGCGAAGAAAATTAATTTCATGTATCTTATAAAAAAATAAAAGTAGTTGAAGGAATTTTTAATAGCTTAAAATTCAGAAATGATTTCTTATTTCTAAAAACAAAAATTCAAAAAATAAATAAATAAAATTGAATATTTCAATGAGATGTTTAAAATTTACTTTAAAGGTCTGGTTTTGATAACGCGTTTATCTGATATAAAAATAGCTTCAAATTCTTAAATTTTGCATGTTCTATTTTTATCTTTGAAAGAAATACATATTACGAACTCTCTGGACAACCTAATAGCATTCCGTTTTGATATATTCAATGGAAGAAACGAATAAAATTAGCATATTATATAACGAAGCATTTCAATTTCAATGCAAAGTTCATCCATGTTTCTTCTGGAGGAGGTTTTCATTGCTGGTCTGGTGGTGGGGTAATCAAACGAATGGCCCGAGGGATCTATTAGATTTCGATTACTTTATCGTGGAGGGATTATTATTGTTTCACTGAATCAATACCTCTTCCTATTATTCAATTCACTAAGTAGGAAGATCTGAAACTGGTTTTTGAACGAACTACTGAACCGATTGTGGTCTGGAGGACCCAACAATGATGCTGCTAACTTCTCGAGCGGAGTTCAACGGTCTATCGATCCAGAAAAATGCATCTCATAAACACGGCCTTTTAATGGTGGCATTCATTTGCAAATATTCCGGGAATTTAGCACTGGCTGATCGCCGTCGCCGCTGCTGCTCGTCTGATCTTTGAGTGACCACAAAAGCAATCAAATCGCAACAAATAACTTGTCCGACTCACAACTTATGTCTGTTATTTATTTGATTTGCGGAAGATTCGCCAAAGAAAAGAAGCCCAGCAGATGAATGGATCTCAGAGGAGAATCTATTTCGGTAATTTACGGATCGTAAAATTTTGCCAACTTAACAATTTTGCGCATTGAGATTAAATGAAACTATACTTTGAAATCATTTTATTGTTATTTTTGGTGCATCTGTATCGCAAATTTCCACATCGTTCACAATAATAAAGATGCTCAATTTACTGCCGATTGCCATTTATTTCATTGTTAATATGTTTTAATTTACATGTGTCTACATTGTCGATATAAGGATTGTCCTTAATAAGTTTGAGAATTAACAACTACTTAAAAATAAAAGTCTATAACAATTTAATCATCATGACAATTTATCTCTCTGGATTAAATAAGATTAAGTCATCTACAATGTTTAGTAATAAACTAACAAATAATAATTGTTTTTAAATCTTATTAAAATGAGATGTTATTCTTAATTCACTTTTGTTGAATAAAATTGATCTTACTAATATTTATCTAGATCGGCCTTTAGATATTACTCATATTCTGTTACTGACTATAATAGTAGTGATTTCCTCTCATTATCACAGACCGCATTAAAAGATTATTTTAAATCCGTCTCTTTCTGTGAGTTGTAATGAGAAATATATTTCTGACTAATAAGAGCATAAACTATTTTGTACAGAAACGAATCTATAAAAAATAAATTTCTAATAGGCACTAAGCCTTATATAAATTACACACCATGCTTGTATTTTTAAAAAAAACCTTTTTCCCAATTTTGATATAAAAATTACTTGTTATCATTAATTTATGCTTCAATAAAAAGTGAAACTTTTGTAAATGAAACATAATAATCATCACGGCTTGACAAGATACAACTCCATTTACAAATACAACTTATCATTAGACTTCTTCTTCTACATAGTCTGAAGAATGAAACATCAAAATGTTTCATTAAATGTTATGTTTATATTTTTCTAAGCTACAAAAGCCCCCAGAGTTTCAAAGTTAAGTTTCAATGTTTCCCATATAAATATTTAATTGGTTTTAATTAGTTTTTGTGCTATTTTACAAATGAAAATTGGAAAAAATAGCATTCGTTTCTCGACGTTTAATTCAGTTTTCTCGAAGGAAGCTATTCGCATCGTCGACTTCGTCTCCTAGCGGGAACAGCCTTCCTTCTTGAAAACCGAAACTTAAACCTTGAAACGAAAATAACTATTTCTTCTTTTACACGACAACCGCTACCGGTCTCGGTCTAACCAATTGGATTTACGTAATCAAAGTTTTCAAAAACCCATCTATGAAAAACCTTAGTGTTTATAAATGCTTTTCTAAAAGAACATAGATATTTTGTTATTATCAGGTTTTCCCACATGAAAGTTTACACCTGAAAGCCAAACTATGACTTTTTTGTTTCCAGTGTTTTTAATTGAAACAAACTGCATTTTAAACTATTATATATAGTTCTGTTTTTGAAACAGTAAGTTTTAAAATTTAATATCTATAGTATTGAGTGCTCCAGAAGCTTAAAAACTCTATAAGGGATAAAATCACACAATTCCGATACATAGAAACTTGGATCTTTAAAAAGTTAATGCAATACATATTGTAATATATAGGTGTTGAATTAGTCCATTTTAGAGATATTATAAATTCGAGTATCCTTAGGAGTTTACAATTTTTAAGGGAAGTTATTAATTTCTAAATGAATATTTCAAACAATTTTTCAAAAATCTTCATTAAATCTTTTTTCGTTGAAATCTTATTTTCGTCAACGCTAACTTAACAATAAGGTTATCCAGATCTGTGGTAGAAGCAGTAGTGGAAACGTCATCGACTCCGCTGTATGCAAAGAAATTAATGATAATTTTATGACAAATGACTTTTAAAGTAGTTATATACCATCAACACCACCCAAGACAATATTCTTCGGCTCTAATATGCTAAATGCCCGTTATTCTGAGCCGAAATGGGCAAAATGTCGCAAAAATTCTTTCATCATATTTGGTCAAAAAAGTATTGAAATTTTAAAGAAATAGTGTTAAATTCGGTACAATATAGTATCTAGATAACAATACACATGTGTCTAGTCCTCATTTCGAGTTCATACAAAATCAAAACAATGAATTACAGCGGAGCCGATGTCGTCACTGAATGTGTGACGACATCGGCCAATATCTGGACAACTTAGTTAAGGTTGAGCGGCTTTGATTTTCGTTAAAGATTCATTTCCCAATGATTTTCATAATGTAAAATACTTTTCACTGATTTACAGTTTAATTAAGTATAACTAGATTTGCTCGAAAATTCCCAGCCCTTCACTGTATCCCTAATTTCCGAAACAATCCTTAATAGAAAATAAAGTCATTCTATTTTAAACAAATGGGGGCAAAAGTATAAGTAAAGCATGGGAATAAGTGGTTATTTAAAACGAAAACAAAAGTGTTTATTATTGTTGAATGTAAATCCGCTGCTCCATTAAATGTTAAGACACCCACCATCAACATCATCAGAGAAGCACCCTAATTAACGATTAAATTACAAACAGACAGAGTCTTTGTGTCATATGAACGAAATCCCATTTCAATAGTTCTGTTTCCACGTGATTTTAATCTGGGAAAATTTAATTTGGAACGGATTCCTTCTAAGCATTACATAGAGAAACTCCAGTAGCTAGCACTTTGTTGATCAAATTAATAAGGCAGCAAATAGAATTATCTCCTCATTTGTTGGCTCAGGTAAATAATTCGCGTCGTCGCCGCCCGCTACGAATTTCTTTTTGATTCACCCACACAATTAACGCTCTCATCTGAGGCTGGCTGGGGATTGGGGAGCATCCAGTCTAGAGACATTCATAGTTTCTACAAATGATTCTTGTTTGCCGTGTCGCATCCAAATAATCTAATTATTTAATGAGAGGCGACAGTCTTCTATTTGCCCAACAACTGTTTGCACTGTGATTAAGAAATCGGCTTTTGAACAATTACGAAAAATGGATTAATTTTTTTTTTCAATGGAAAACACAATTTATTACTAAGCGAAAACGAATGAAGATGTTATTGTAGAATATTGTAAATAGAGATGAAATATAATTTACACACTATTTGTCAAGTCTTAAACAGTTTTAAATGAAATGAGTGTGTCCTATCAAAGAATCCCTTGATGTAACTAAAAATCTGTTTGTTATGATCTTTTTTGGAAGTCACCTTAGAACTGGAAAACTCTGCCCATAATCAACAAAATTTGTATACTACATGATCGTTAAACAAGATTAAACATGCAAAATTAGAATGAATTGTTATCAAATTAAATTAGTTCAATGTGTACACGTTATAAAATGATATTTTATAATATTCCATATATTATATAAAATTTTATCTTCTCCTTTTTGTGTTTTATGTACTTCAATATACTAGTATTTTTTATCATTCTTTGAAACAATTTTTTTCTATTTTTAGAGCATTTTCCGCGCTTGAAAATAAAAAGCGTTAAATCGATAAAAAAAAAGGTTTCATTTCAATAGTTTCGTAAAAGAGTCAATCAATGAATTTTTTTGAACAACTTTACTTGATGAAAAACTGTTTCAAATAAAAAGTAATATCTTCATAACGGTTAATTAGTAACCTTTCTGAGATTGACTATGAAGAAAAGACAATTTAATGGGCACATATCGATGACTCGGTGGAAATCGGGATTTTTACAAATTTGACAGAGGCACATTGTATTTTAATCAATAACTGCCATTGTAATCACGTACAATGGGGCACAAAAAGTAACAATAAAGCGAAACATAGGTAAACAACAATAAGGTAAATGTGTGATGGAAATAAAAAAAACGCCCGAATTGATCGATGATTTAACAAATCCTAGACTAATATTTTTGAAATGGAATTATAAAGGAACGGACAAAAAGTGAGGAGAAAATACAAACAAAAGGCATAGATACACCTTTGTCGGCAAAATGTAATCGAATAGTGTTATTACAATTTTAATTACAATCATAACTCCTGTAATAATAGCATAGCATTTACTCAAACAACGATTTAATGATAGCATAATAAAAAAAACATATTCGATTTTGATTGAATGGCTTTAGGGCCGAAAATAGCATAATCATTTCCCTGGAAATGGATTCGCCTTAAACGGTTTTATTATTATATTGAGCCTCAGCATCAGAAAGATCATCTTGATTTGACCGGGAAGAAGAAGCGCCTGCCTTCGGTTCGAAATAAAAAGGCTGGCTCGAATCGATTGAAATATAATTATATAATTCAGCGATTATTTAATCTATTTTTTATTACGACCATAAAAACTATCGATAACATTTCGATAAATTGTTTTCGGATTCGGAAGCGAAACATCTGAAATATTTCAGAAAATCTTTCGCCTCGTCATCATCGTCATCCAGCATGTGTTTAATTCCTCCTTTGATTCGATAGCCGATGATCCCAGTTGGAATTCAATTCTCCCACTATTTTCACTTATCTTATGGCACAATCTCAAACAGATGTACAAATAAGTATTTATTCGTTTTATTGCTCCATCAAATCAAATGAATTGTTTTGTATTGTTCCCTACATTTGTTGGTGTATCATTAAACTTTTAACTAGAACTAATTTTAATTGCTGATGGTGTGAATGCTCCCCAACCGATAATTAATTACTTTAGAATGGCGCCTCTTTTATTATCAAACAAATAATAAAATGCCACGAATTCCGAGGAATGATCTCTGTACAAAGTCGAGCCGAGATCCCAGCACTATTTGGGAATGCCTCCAACACGGTGGCTCTTCTCTTTTTTTCTTTCCTCCAGACCCTAGACTAAACCAGACTAGACAGCCACCGACTGCACAAGAGCGCTTTCTATTTGGATAGTTAGGAAAATATGGAGAGAGATAATAGTGTTTGCTTCCCTGAAATGCAGTAGCTTCATTTCCGGTTTCTGATCTAATTGAGGATATATTATTTCATCTTTAAAAATCTTGGAGATTTTTTTGCAAATCATTAAGATGAGATCTTTTGGAAAAATTGAATATTTAATTATAACCAAGATTGCATCCAATTAGATCAATATCATAATTGACTTAAATTAAATACATGATCATTTACCATTATTAAACATGCAAAATTAAAACGTATCAATATCGATTTAAATTATTTCAAATTGTCCAGAATTGTGCAGAATGGACATTTTATAATATCCCATAACCCATTTCTTAATTTAAAACTTTATATCTTTTTGAAACGAATCCAATTATAACAAATGATTAATCTAAAAACCCTTGTCCTTATTATCTATTACCTGAATCTCAATTTAAAGCACTATTAAAGATTTACAATCGAAAAAATGGCCGAAACAGTGTTATTCTTTAATAAAAATGTAAAACTGGAAAACAATTATCCGCAATTGGAGTTTCCTCTATTTGAGCATACTCATATTTATGCCTTAAAAATTCCATGCCACCATTCAACGACTGCAGCAAACACAACTATACAACGAACGACCCAATGTCGATCACGGTGTGGCGCTTACGTTGAATGGAATATTTGCACGCAATTTTGTAATTTCGCATTTAATATCCCGAGAGTTGTGTTCAATAAATTGATTTTGTTTTAATTTAATTAATAAGCACGCTTTGGTTAATACGGAAAAAGAGAAGAAAGATATCAACGGGTGGTGAGTGTTTCCAATTTTTTTATCGTTTCCTTTCAAAATTTGTTTTTTTTTTCATCTTGCTGTTGTTGTTATTCCTTTGATTTTATTTGTGCCAGCACTCATTGGTGTTGATTAATTGCTCTGGGTCTGGATGAGAACCAAGAAATCAGCACGAATTAAATTTGATATCTTTAAAATCACACCCCCATTCCGCAATTTATGCGGGCGGCTTTCCTCTATTGACAATCTTTCAATTTGTTTTTTATTCGTCTTCCTCTAAAAACGTGCTTCCGACATCCGATATGTCTCTTTGTTTTATCATATTCATAATAATGATAATAATACTTTTGTCGCCATCATCAGTTTCTCATTTTACATCAGCAGATTTATTACACGACACGCGATAAGATGTACTTGAATAAATTATATCGATCCTTCATATTCCATTCAATTGATCAAGTGGGAATTATTATTCAAATAGAGACAGGATGGAAATTGTAAAAAAATCTCGATCCAAATGAGGGAAAAAGAAAAGAACTATTTTACAGACATCCGCTCTCTAATGCAACTCTGATAAATTGTCTGTTGCCATAAACACTTTCTGCACTCAATTTGGCACCATATTAAATAGTAATTAATGAACTCGCAGCTAATAAACACCGTCCAAATGGACCGTAATAAAAAGCAGATTACCCGTCCAGCACACATTATTTCGCCGCCAGCGTTTATTTTGCAATACGTAGAACAATTGCTCCATTAAACGTTTCATTAAATTTATTTTGTCAATCTACCCTAACCCCAAAACAGGACAATTTGATAAATTGTCACACGGTGAAGATTAATTGTATAGAACTTTATAAAAAAAATAAAGGATTTTAATTTGCACAATAAATTCTTGTATAGATTAGAAGGACAGCATATAATTTTACTGATTAAATTTAAAAATAAGTTTACCAACTGCACTTATCTCTTGTTACGTAAATTGAATAATTAAAAAAACTGTTATTTTAACACTTCTTTTTATTATGAATACGTGAAGTAAAGATGATGAATTATTGACTATGAAAATAATAAAATACATATATGAAATTAGTACTTTGTACTATTATTCAACTACTAAAACATATAATTTTTAATATTGTTGCATGGAAGAAAAATATATTTTGATATTTCTCTTGGTACTCTAATAAAGTTGGCTTTGATTTATTAACAACTTAATTTTTTTTCTATTAAATGACCAAAATAAATTTTTTCTTAAAGGTTTTTTTTTCTGGTTATTATGTTATTATGAGTATATAAGGGATACTGTGCAATGTGCAAGGTTGTCGTGATTTATCGAAAAATTGAAACTGGCATTACTATTCGCTTGACATAAACTTTCCTAATTGTATGAGTTTTAACTTGAATTTATACTGGGCAATCTTCTTATTTTTTACATCATATTTCGCAAATAAATATGTAATAAATAAGCGAATTCTCTACTCGTGTTTGATTATGGTCCATTTTTTCCACACACTACGGTTANTGGCATTACTATTCGCTTGACATAAACTTTCCTAATTGTATGAGTTTTAACTTGAATTTATACTGGGCAATCTTCTTATTTTTTACATCATATTTCGCAAATAAATATGTAATAAATAAGCGAATTCTCTACTCGTGTTTGATTATGGTCCATTTTTTCCACACACTACGGTTAAATAACTATTATTGTTAAGACATTAAATAAAGCCAAATTAAAAAAAATAATAAGAAATATTTTTTGCCAAAATTAGATAATAAAAATAAGAAATAAGATTATTGTGTGATAAGGCACTACCCTCAAGGAATTTCAAAAAGAAATTTTCCTAATATTATTACAACCAAAACAATTTGTAAGAAATTATGCTTTTCTTTAAAAAAAAATTAACACCGGTGACGACAGCAGCATAAATTAATTTTCAAATTTTATGGGAAACATGTCCTGGAATAAAAACAAAACAAATATTCTGCTTTTCTTCTGGGAAAACTCTTTTGCTCAAAAACACGCTCTCCTCTGTTTATTGATTATTGAAAAATTCATATTGTTTATTGTTTTACAGCAACCAATCTTAATAAACTGGTACTAAACCTTTTGATCAATGGCTGCTAACGAAGTGTGAACATCATCGTCTAATTTTTATGGCACCACGCTTATAAACATCGGCTCCTCCAAGGAGATTAGTTGTTGGGAAAATCTTTTTGGTTAATTGAATTTTCTTAAAGTAAGTTGTTTCAATTTGTAAAAGGAATTCAAATTGTCAGATTTATTTGTTCTTAGTATTTATTATTAAAATTTTAAAGGTTTTTAACTCCTTATAGAAACAAATACGTATAAATCTTCTCAATAGTTGATGGGAAAATAATAATTTCCCTTAAATAAACCTAAAACACCATTCAAACATTCCCCAAAATAATCGATTAAATAATAATAAAAGAAATTGATTAAAACAATATAATAGCAATCAAGCCCTTAATGCGGCATATC
>JXOV01002303.1:0-23016 GCA_001014945.1 Clogmia albipunctata
AGATTTATCTCTGATATCTACATAATGTGCCGAAAATCCTACAAAAATATCCAAATTATATGCAGATGCCTATTGAAACGGTAAATATTTAAATTTTAAAACAGGANAATTTATGTAAAATAAAAATCTATGTAAAGCAATATAATGCTATTACTATAATTTACTTACATTACAGTTAAGCAGATTTATCTCTGATATCTACATAATGTGCCGAAAATCCTACAAAAATATCCAAATTATATGCAGATGCCTATTGAAACGGTAAATATTTAAATTTTAAAACAGGAAACGCTAATTAATTTGCAACATAATCACGGTCCTATGGCATAACCGAGACCAATATTTTTTGTAGTTTAAGGGCAACAATGGCGTCCAAATTTTGACTTTGAGACAAATTTGTTGGATAGTTTATGTCATTTTTTTTACTAGTGAAATAACAATTCAAAATTTTCACTGAGTGCGATTAATTGAAACATTACGAAACTCAAATGGATATCGAAAAGCGTATGTTTCGGTACGGGAGTGCAAAAAAAGTTAACTTTGATTTGACAGAAAATTTGACAGTTTTTTTTAATTTAAAAGTAATGGGTTGTTGTAATAAAAATTAATATTTATCTTTAAGTTTTCTATAAAATTTTCATATTCTTGTAACATTATTTATGCTTGCGAAATTGATAATTAATTAAATATTAAAATTTCACTAGGATGGTAGAATTTAATATTGGGTTTTAACATTTGTTCATTTGTAAATTTTTTAAAATAAATCATGTATATTTTTCATCAAATATATCAATGTTTATATCAGTTCTTGCAGTTCTACAATTGAATTTAAAATATTCTTAATTTGATCCTTGAATAGTTTTATTTTAGGGTTTGGATATTTCCACAAAGTTAAAATAATAATTTTTTTATAATAATAAATATTTTTGGAAATATATTTTTCTAAAAAATCAATGGACATATATTGTTAAATACACACTGTATATTATTAATTATAAATATAACGAATAATATTCGATTGAAATCAATAGTTTCCTTTAACATATCCAACGTAACCTATATATGAGTTTTAATTAATTATTATTTTCTTTTGAAAACATTTTCCAAATAACAAAAATATCAGTAATTGTAAAATCAATTACATTTAAACAAAACAAAGTATTTAATCCCTGACCGTCAATTAAAGCTAATTAGTGTAAATTTCCCTCTTTTAAACTTCTCAGTAACTTTTTTCAGCCTCCGAAATCAAATTACGCGATCTTGATTCACTTCAGAGATCTGAAATACCAACTTCTGCTCTTCTGATTTTTCTGTTTTTCGTTCGACGACACTAAATGGTCATCGTTTACGCCACACGTGACATTATCGTTAAGCATCAATTTATTTTATACAACAATTCAGACATCCGTTTTAGGTTTGCAAAAAAACTTAAATTCTATTGAACTGAGTCATTTTAATCTAATAAATTAGAAGCAAAGAACTAGGTTACTCTAGCAACTTTTTTGTATTATACATAAACTGATATGTTTGAAAATATTATCCTTTTCATAATTCGTTTAGTATAATTCAATTACAATTAATTAAATAAAAACTTTTTTCATTGATTTTCCAATTTTATTGAATAAGGTTCTAATTGAGTTATTAAAATACTTTTCATTAAAAATCCGTGCAGATTCTCTTCGTATGTTAATCTCAATTACGAGAATTATAATTTGATTTGTGCACTTGTAACACTTTTTTGCAATTACTTCGTTTGGGAACGGATCGAAATTATTGTGTGCTTGAACTTTAGCCATTTGTGTTTACTCAGAGCAACTATCTGATTAAAGATCGCGTGTCTTCAAAGAATTTCTCACCACCAATGATCGTGTCTATAGGCTTTTCCTGGTGCTGCTTATTCGGCTCAGTAAAGAAGATTATCTTTACTAGATGCATTTAACCTTGACCTGCATTACCTATGCTTCGCAATATTTACTTACGATTTCTTTTTGTTTGTAGACCAAGTTAATAACATCAATGTATTGATTTTTTCAATAGGTTAATCTATTTTCGGCTGAGAATAGACTGCTTAACTATAATTGAATAATCACGCTCCAGCGCGATGAAGAATAAAAATTCAATTTTAAGAAATTCATAGTTGAAAAGTCCTGAACAGGAACGGGAAAGAATTTAGCAGGTAAGCAGATGTCGAGTAAGAGCAGTAATCACTGTCATTAGAGATCACATCGTTCGTCACAATACACAACAAGGAGTAGGAGGAAGTTTCTCATGGTAGGAGCTTACATTTGAACGGCAGACCGTGTTGTTGATATGTCGTTGGAGTCTGTGCCTGTAAAGAGTTTTGGGAGGTGTAGTGATGTGCTACTGGATTGCGAAGTCTAAGTCCTAGTCAGGAAACAGTAGTGTCCACAACGTTTTTTCCCAATATATTTTTCTTGCTTGAAAATCGACAACTCAGCTTGTCTCTTTTCCTATCTTGTTGTCCTTTGATTTGTTGATAGTGGACAATTTATGATTACTTGTACAAGAAGAAAAATATGTGGAATAATTTTAATTGTGCCAGAGAATTATTGAAACACAACTTTGTTAGTCACAGTTTCGAACAAGAAGGGAAGTTCTTGCATTTATTGAGGAGGGTTCCGGAGGTCCTCCTCAATTGTTTAGTTGGAGAAGCGTCGGACTCAGGAAACGTGACTGAAGGGAATTTGGACTCTGGTGGTTTGGCACCTACGTTGTGCTGCGAAGGAAGTGGTTATAATACTCACGCTCGTTGTACTTTCCTCGTCTGTAAAGTAATTCCCAAGAGAGTAGAGACTTATGGGAATTGTGATCGAGGGAATGAAGAGATGCTGGAAAGCAGAAACCCTAATATTCAGTGTCAAGGAATAAAAAGAAGCGTTATAGTCCATAAAGAAGAGATCGAGCAGAATTAAGTTCTAACTCGATAGACCTTTTTTTATTTACAAATTTTTATTATTTACAGTGTGGTGGATAGAGGGGAAATCTGGGAGAGAGAAGGAATAACTGGTTGGGGAATGTGCAATGTCATCCGGGTGGCGGTGCTTGACCAGATTTCCGATCTAATTAACTTCGTCATATTTTATAAAAATTATTTTCAATTAATTTTTAATTGATAAAATATATAAAAAAAAACAAATGCTTCTTTCTAATGGTGTGATTTATGTTATTGTTTTCTTTCTAGAAAATTAAGAGATATATTTAAAGCTATAGAGGTGATAACGAGATCCCCTCCAATTCGTCTCAAGATAACACAAGCGGTCAATACACACAACGGTATGGATCGCAATGAAGCCATAAGAATAACATACGAAAATTGGCAACATGCATGGGAAAACTTAGAAAAAGAAAAAGGAAACTGGACAAGAGTCTTGATCCCTCATGTTGAAACATGGTGTAAAAGAGACACGGGGATGTAAATTTTTATCTCAAAGCACACGTTTTTCAAGTGCCCAAAATGGAAGGATAACCGAGACGAAATACCAGACCAGAAACTATTGTAAGCTTCATGATGTCCAGAGAATTGGGTCAGAGTGGACAATTTCGTGCGGACTATATTAATAGCCAAGGAACAATAAGCGATCAACAAGACTGTTGTAAGGGTGCATAGTTGTAGAAATACCTCTCCCCGGTGGTTCCGTTTATATTCCCATGCACGCGGGAGAAACTTTCTTGGTTTACTTGGTAAAAGCCAAAGTTAAAAAAAACTCCGTGTTAAAAAACTTCTTGTTTATTGCATAATGTTCAAGTTTTTATAATCTTCCAATAGGCTTTAAAGTACTAAATGGAAAAAAATTAAAAATATGGAAAGATAAGAACAAATTAATTTCATATTTTGTCGACGTTGCATCAATCTTATTACTTTAAAAATTGTTATAAAGTAATTAGATGTTTTTTTCTGTTAACATAAGAATATTTAATATATCCATTATAAACCGTAAATTTAAAAACATGACAGTGAGCAAAAAAGTATTGGATGTTTCAGATGAAATATCCAATGTACAAATTTGGGCATTATTCGACAACAGTTATCTAAATTCATTCTAAAATTTGCATTAACAAACCTAACAATATCAATACTGCTACAAAGCAAAACCAGATAAAATCATATCTTTTTTGTAACCAAGCTTTCCTTACATTTCAATAGTTAAGATACATGTCTATTTACTTTTAATTTCCATATTCCCAAATCTAGTGTGAATTTAAGCCCAAATTAATAATTATGTAAGTTGCATTTTAAAATGAATTTATTAATTTATGAATTTCAAAATAAATTAGTTTTGTAATAAACACAACTACATAACAGCACCGTCACATGTTTTCCACGTCATGTTCATTTATTTTAATTAAAATTTACAGCCCAATAAAAGCGATTTAACAAAATTGATAAACCGTAAATTTTCGCCCGTTGACTCATATCGTATAGTTTTTGGCCAAATTTCATTACATTTGCATATAAATAAATATTTTTCGGAAACAGAATTTGCAGTCAAACATTGGCAATAAAAAATTTATGGCCAGCAGAGCCATAAACGAATGACATTTTATTGCATTTTTGATCGCGTCAAGTTTTAAACCCGAAATCAACGATCGTCAAATAAACCAAAATTTAATGCAAATTTAATACCACAGCATTTTCAGCATAGAAATTGAGATTAATATGAATTTAATAATGCTGGTAACATTTTAAATTAAATACTGAAACTCCAAAGAATTATCTGTGGTTTCACAAAAGGTTAGGCTCGTCGCTTAACTCACTGTTTAACTCTTTTGTTAAGAAAGCTAATTTGCTGTCGGCGCGCTAATTTTCCCATCCATAAGCAAATGCCTAAAATAGCTTCCCAAATTAAAATACCAGATGAATGTTATCGAAATTCCGAGTTTCACGTAGAAATGAATATTCCAAAGTGCAAAAACCACTGACCAACCCCATTATTTTTTAGATAAACAGATAATGAAAGCAATTTAATAAAATTTACACATTTCAGTTATTTTAATTTCAATTTAAGTGAGGAAAAAAATCGCCGACATAAAAGATAATTAATAATTTGGGAATTCCAGTGGGCTCGAAAATAGGAGCGAATTTGAAATTGTAATTCAGTTCTTGGTTGAGTGAAAATTTAATATTTATAAATGACTTTATTAATAGCAATTCCATCAAAAGAAACACTAACCACAGACAATAAAACCGAAGAAATAAACTGTTTTTGCACAAATACACGTCTTTATTCCATCAATCAAATGACCTTGTCAGACTTTAATTATTTTCTTCATTTTGATATTGTTTATGGGTTTCTGCTGTTTGTGGAAGGAAACGATTCGGATTAATGATCTTAAGAGAACCGCCGACAAAGAAAAAATCAAGGCTATGCAAACTATAAGAATTTATTTAGTTGTTTTTAAATAGGTCATTCAAGTAGTCTCTTAAATCAATTCAGGAATTGTCTTATTAAACACGTGATTTTATTTTGTCCATTAAAACTTACATATAAAATTCTCTAATTTTACCTAAAACCTGTCCTTGCCATTTAAGTTGGGAATTTTAATCAGTATTTTTTATTTCACATACGTTTAATACATTTATAATTTCATTTTAATTTAACCCTTGCGAAGCGAGCCTTTAAGGACGCTATTTTTGAGTGATAATATTTAATAGGCCAAGGCATGTATTAAAAAATTTATAAAATATGCAGTTAACCTCCGCAGTCAATGGACAGAATCAGTTGACGAAACTAGTACAGTTCTATTGGGAGCTGAAGATTGGAGAACGAGATTGCTGGACCGAGAAAATTTCAAGAGGCAAATTCTAAAGGCCAAAGCCTGACTTGGGCTGTTCGGCCGCTTAAGAAGAACTATCTGTTAGTCATACACATTTTGATTTTTTTTTAAAATATCTCTAAAAATTGTATGATATATAACGATTTAAATAGCGGGTTATGGGAAAAAAGCAAAAATTAATCATTTTCTGAAAATACTTTTTCAAACAAATTATAAAAAAATAGATACAATGAAAATTCAAAATCAACAAAATTATATTACAACTATTATTTATATTTCATACTTATATTAAAAAAAATGTTATTAAGTAATATTTGTAAATTTTAGAGCTTCTCAAAATAAGCACACCTTAAGGCACGATCAGGACTGACGGACTTCAAATTTTCACAAAAAAAATTTCACATAACATATTATAATTAGGTACCCGCCTCATAGCCGATGTATTATTGCATCCGGCTGCCTCTTCGAAGGCCATGGGTTCGATCCCTGGACGGGTAGGATTGACTGGGTCCTTTTTCTAGGTGCTATTAATTGACTAATAATATACTGAAAACTAATAGCCATGAAAAGTCTAAGCTCCCCATGTTCCTTAGAGTTTATTTTTAATTAGGTTTACATTAAACAAATTACGTTAATAATTTATTCAAAATTTTAGATCTTTTTTAAATTTACATCAAATTTATCAGGAGGAAGCGTCTGTTTAAAAAATAATAGTCCGTAAGTCCCGATAGCGTCTAAATACCCTCTAATTTTGGTAAGCTTTTAAATCTACAATTATTGCATTTTGTAATTGTTTTTCATCGGATTGGTAATTCTCTAAATTATCTTTATTTAGGTTAATTTTCTCAATTCAATAAAAAAAAAATTCACCATTACTGGGTAAAGTGAATCTACGTGTACTCTATTTTGACAAAAATGATCTCAATATAAAGTTTTAAAATGTTACAAATTAAAAACTAAACGCACATTTAACTAATCCAATAATTTTCAGAAATCACCTGTGCTTTAAAGAAATTTTAATAGCTATTGTGTTTTTTCTACTACTATTTGAATAGTCATAATAAAATAGCAAGTGGTCGTACGAAATAGCAAAGACAATACAATAAATTAAGATTTGAAATAATTGCTATGAACTAGAAAGAAACAAAAGGTAGGTATCATCACGTAATAACAGAAAAGTAGAAAATATCAAATTTGTGAGATAAGGACATAAAGTTTACAAATAATAAATTCATATTTTATCTTATTTATTAAGCAATGTAACTTACAATTTTAGTAAGAAGATTTTGGAGACGAAACAACAATCAATTATTGAAAAATTTTCGAACAATGGGTGGTCTTTCGTATATTTAATTCTCACCGAAGGACTATCATTGCAGAAAGAAAACACCCTCACTAGTTGTGCTTTTTATAGTGCATAAATAGCTGTTAATTCGTACTGTCCTCATTACTTTCATTTAATATCTCCTCTAAAGTGTCCAGACCTATACTAACCTAGTGTGTGGTGCTGAATGACGGATTTTGAAATTTTAGAATTAACTATTAGGTGATTAAATATAAAATAAGCACTTCTTGCTAATTGCTTACCTTCAATTTTATTAAAAACTATAACAGTAATTTATCTAATGCTTTTCTTTGCAATTTAATTGAAACCAAATCTAAACCTTAACTATAAATAGGATTACACAAAATCCTAAAGAAGTTAATCTTACAGAAATCATTGACAACCTCGTTTTAGGTGTATTTCAATATCTATTCATGTTTTTGCATATTGTATTGTATATGTTACTACATCAGGCATTATCATAAACTTCTATCAAACACTAATTCTTTTCAGTAACCACAATTCATTCATTTAATGAAATTATTAAAACCCCACTTTTTGTTCGTTAGGAAGAATTTAATCTGACACTTTCATTGTTACTCCAAAATAATCAAAATATTGGTTTTATTGAAAAAATTTACTTATAATTGCTTTCAAAGCCGAAGCAATTTTATGGTATTATTCTTCATAATCCTAAAATTCCCAGAAAATTGCTATATTATCCCATATAATAGTTTCAAGATTAAAAATCAGCGATCAATTGTTGTTTCCTCGAAAATAATGAATTGCTATTATTTATTTTCAATTTAAATGTGATTACTTGAAAGAAGATCTTCTCATGGATAAAATTCAATTCAAAGGCGCGCGTTAATAAGGTTTTCAGTCTTCACTCAAATTACGCATCTTTTGAACTTTGCAGAATCGCAGAAATTGGGTCAACGAAACCGTCTCTGGTTATGAGTTTCTTCTAAAGACGAAACATAATGACCATGAGGAGCAATCCGACACCAGAAAGTGCTTAAAGTCGCATTGTTCCCAGGCCAGTTAGTGCGTATCAGAGCCCAATGGCTCGGGCTTTGTCTCAGACTCAGTCATTCACCTGTTTTTTCCTCATCTTCTCTGCTGTTTTCCGCGTCTCAAATGCCGGGAAAAAGTGTCTCGTTTACACGGAGCCTCGAGATGATTTAATTAAATCTAAGCACTGATCCGCTGTTTCATTTCTTTTGCATTTTCCGCCACTGAGCTTCTTCTATCTTGTTCAAAGAGAGACAGCTTATTGTTGCTGTGAAGAGACGAAGACCGCTGAAGAGTGGGCAGATCAGTTGCTCGTTAAAAGAAGAAGTGCTCCAAGAAACGGAAATAATCTTTTGTTTCCCACTCGTCTGCATCTTGACCAGATTTCAACAGATCTTATTTACCTTTAATTATTCCTCAAACCATCAAGTGTTTTGTATGTTTGATGGTGTCATGATTCAGTCAACAAAGTGAGTTCTAGACTAGAACTTCTAGACTCTCTTCTTTAGTGTTATGTAAGTAGATCTTCTTCTAGGAAATCCAATTGAAATATGTTTTTAGTGTTTAAATAAACCATGTAATTGATTCTTTTGTAATTTGATACTTATTTCTCTTTAAGAAATTAAACCAATTAAATTAAAATAAGTTAAATTTAATGTTTTTTAAATTTATTTTATTTTGATTTTACTTTTTTTAAGAATCATTTTAATTTTCTTATTGTACCTGATATCAGTAATTAAAATTAAAAACATATGAACATATTTAAAATGGATAATTTAAGTAAGCTAATGATCCAATGGAAGAATTGGGTTAGTTCAGATGCAAATTTGTCGTCATCCGTATAGATTTATGAATATAATGAATCTGCATGCTCTATCTGTAAAAAAAATCTATGTTTATCTAACGAGCGATAGATTCCGTTTTTTAAAAGTCAGATTTCTAAACCAGTTTTTTATGCGGGCCTGTTACCTTTGGTAGCTATCACAAACGCTTCAGATTTAAGGGTAGAGATCGATGCAGCTTCTGTGATGAGGAAGACACTTTCGAACAAATGATGTTCAGCTGTCGGAGATTCAATGCAAAGAGAGAAGCTTCAACAGGAGAAATATATAAATAAAAATAAACTATTCCCACGACATTCACGATGGAACTAGGGGTAGTCTCAACCTCAACCAACGGGTGTTAGACTTTACGTGACTGTTTATTTTTTCAGTGTATTAGTAGTCAGATAATAACACCTAGACCGGTTGTAAACAGATCCAGTCAATCCGCCCATTTGATTTATTTATTTGCGCCATTACTTATTTTTTATAATTCGCTATGAATATTATTTCGCAATGTTATTGATATACACAAATGGAAACTTTTTCGCGCTAGAAAATTTTCAGAAATAGAGGAGGGTAAATTTCTGTGTCAGTAAAATTGGGATATTTGAATCAGTCAGAAATTGATACACAGAAGAATTCAAGGGAATTTGTACATATATAACAGCAGTGGTGTTAATATTCTCTTCAGTTTTGTCTTAATCCATTTAGTTCAAAAGCGTTGCAACCGCAAAATCTAAAACAATTCAACAATAAGAATTTGAATAAATTTAATAAAAAGACAATCGGCTTATTTGCGTACATGTTTCAGATAAAATATGACCTAAGAGTAATACCGAAAGGAAATTAATTTCCTAGACATAAACATTTTAATTGTTTTAAATTAATTTATTCGATTACAAATAAATATATAAAAACTATAATTTAATGTACATATTTGAAAAAAGCAGAATTTTAAAATTATTTGATTTAACTTCATAAAAAGAACTTTAGATTAAGATTTTTAATAGCAATTCAAATTGACAATGATTACACAGTGAAAGGTTTGATACTCCCTTATGTTCCCTCGAAGAAGGACTTCTTCATCCATATATTGATATATAAATTGGAAATCAAAACGATATGATCTTTTCTTAGTACTACAAAACCCACCCCTTTACAGTAGTTTTCGAAATCAATTACCAAATTAAAGAGTCCTTGGATGCTGTTGGTTTAACAAGATTCATCTTGGTTAGACGTCTTTTTTGTGATAAAGGGAGGACCGGTTATTATTAGACCTTAGATTTTAAGTGTTTCAGATAGCTAAGCATTTGAAAAACTACAAATGTCATTTCCTAGATAAATATATAAAATGAAAAACCTGCCCGTGCAATGGGTTCAGCAAGTGCTTACTTCTGACAACAGCGAATTCTCATACCTATCCAATTGACATGGCCGAATTAGTTGAATTAAATTATGAACAGCTGTTGCATTCTCTACTTTCTATAGATATTAAACTATTACTATATGTAATTGCTTTTTGCTTATTATTAAACACGTAAAAAACCAAAAATACCTTAATCCAAAAAATGCAATTATGAGCTATTTAGCTTATTAGTTAATTGAAGGATTATATTTTAAAAATTTTCATTAAAAATCGTTTTAATGAACTTGTTTTATATGTGTACTAATATGTTAATGAAGGTATTGAAATTATCCTCTATGTTATGTCAGTTATGTCAGTCCTAGACCCATTTACAAATTAGTAGTTATTTCTATTCGCAATTCTATTATTTACTATCTATAAATAAATAATGGAATTAAAAATTACAACCAAAAACACTATGTCAAACTCATTAATATGATTTTTAGAACGAGACAGTTATAACACTTAAGTCATAAAAAGCAAATAAGGTGATAATTAAGAAAATCAATATGAATTTGAAAGAGAAGTTTCTATGGAATTTTGTTTACATTTTCTATTGTATTTCTATTATCTACGGATTTAAAGTTCAGTTATCTTCCATTACAATAAGTTTTTATAAATAACCACCTAAAACAAATTGTCATATAATCTCCTAATTAGTGCTAATTGATCCCATGAATCTGCGTCTAATCAATTCGTCATTGTCTTTAAAAAATTCGAGATTTATTAGCGTTGATTTCTTAATTAAGTTAGCAAAAACAAATTAGAAAATTATGTCAATCATTCGCACAAAAAGAAATCATTAGCTGTTGCTTAAAGAAGAGGGAAAAAATCCACCAAAAAATTTGTTTGTTTATCTAAATTGGTGAAATTCGATTTATTGATCTTTTAACATCGGCAGTATCAATCTTTTTTTTGGCTGTCGAAAGCAACAAATTACATCGATGTTCCAAATTTCCAAATGACAGGTCTAAATCATATCTCGAAAACACTTTATTTTCGGCTTAAAATTCAAATCGGTGGCGTCAGTGGTCGTAGGCTCCATGGAAACAGGTTCGATCACCAAACCAGTTTGATTAATACCCATCACAGTTGTTGTCATTCAAATAGAAAAATTAATATGCAATTAAGTACAAGTTTTAGTAAGAGTGAATAAACGAGATTTAATTTGATCGCGTTCGAATTCAAATCGAAAAATTATTGTAATTTTGTTTGTCCAATAAAAATATAAGCCCAATTGTGTGCTCCAGTTTTTCAGAGACTATTTTTGGAAATTTGAATAATTATTTTACGGGTTTACCTTATTAGAAGAGGAAATAGCCGAAAATAGCTATTCAAACAGTATTATTCATGTTTAATTATTAAAATTCCAATAAATTTTTATTGAAGTTGTATAAAAGTTGTTCGATAGGCGTTATTAAACACACAAGCCTGTTTAAATGCACTCGAGAAGGTCGTAATTTTCCAGATGATAAACAATTATAAAGAAAAGTATACTATTATTCAAATATTTCTATATGTGCTCTTATTTATGACTTATTATGTATTTCTATAAATATTCCAAATATGTTTTATAACAAATAAGTGTACAAATCAGTTCCCGCGTTTTTACAGCAGAAGTCGTAACATGATTATTATTAGATCGTCCCACTTGAAAGTGCACACCTAGAGTGAAATTTTTAAAAGACCGTAACTTTTGTACTATCCAATATTTTTTATTGAAACAAACAGCATTTAAAACCTAGTATTTCTGTTTGTAAACAGTGGGTTGTATAAATGAATATCTATAGTAACCTGCGCTCCAGAAGCCTAAGAACTCTATAAGGGATAAAATCACACCCTTCGGAAATACAGAAACTGGGACCTTTACGTAAGTTTTATGAATACGAAACATATTGGAATCAGTAGGTATTAAATTATTCAAGATTTTGGAGATGCAAGAAATTTGAGTATCGTTTGGAGTCTAGAAGTTTTATGGGATGCCGCGCAGAATATGTTTGAAACTTACCTTCAAATATGATTGTCATTGATTGTGAAAATTTGTGATTTTTGCTTTAATAGAAGTAACAACAATTGTAAGGTAGCCTCGTGTGCCTACCCTAAATTAAATAGCGTCTTAAATGGGGTTATTATGGTTTAAGAACTAACCCTAATGTTTAAGTACGGGTTAACTAATTTTCAATTTTCTTAAAATTATCATAAAAAGCTTAGTTTTGATTGGAAAGAAAATTAAAGGTCATAAAATTTGATATTTTCGAGAGAAAAATGGGTTTGAATGACATTTTCAATTATGTTCTCAGTCTTAATCGCCTAATCTGCGAGAAGAAAGGTTTTAAATTTTTTTTTTAAATATAATTAATTTACAATAAATATTTTTATTGTTTTATTGTTTTATTTACCTTATTTTATTCAAAAATAACGTTATTAGTTTTTCTAAGAATATTTTAAACATTTTTATATATATCGTCATTAGAAGTAGAGGTGGTAATTGTTCTCACGGACCAGTTTTGAAGGTGATATATACTAATTAAAATTTTTAATTACTATTTTTGACAAATTTTCAGCTTGGTATAGTCTTTTACTATAAATTTACAGTCATTATTATGGCTTATCCTAATCGGGATTTATTGATAAAAATCTGCAATCATCGAAAATCTTGGTTTTGAATGTATTCTCTATTTAGCGAATAAAATACTATGAAACTAGATAAATCCTCTAATTTATAATTATTATAATTTATATTAATAAACAACATTAATAAATTTTGAAATTATAAAGAAAAACTCGACTGCAATAAATATATTGCTTAGGTGAATGATTGAAATTGGTACAGCTTCATGAGGGACAATCTAATATTCATCAATCCACATATCCAAAGCAGTGTAAAGTGCTATCTTTAGCATTAAATTTTGTTTATAAGGTATTAAGTTGTATTGTTAACAACATTAGTTTGAATTTTAAATTTCTGACCCTTTTTTTTCAAAATAAAGCATTGATTTTTTAAACAAAAACGCGAGAACTTATGTGTGTACCTAATAAGTTCAAATTCTTTATTATCATTTAATTGTGTAGCTATTAAATACATTATTATTTCCAAGAATTAAATTAATTTAACTTATAACTAATTTGTCTTTTTTAGTTCTATAAAGCATAATCAATGTTGTCTTCTGAAATACAAACTTTACAGTAATGTAGGGCTCTAAACAGGTTAGAGGATTATCATAATTAATCATTATTAAAATATTTTAATTCATTCATAATGTGATTTACGAGGTTGAAGACAATATCTGTTATAAAATGTCAAATTTATAAATAAATCTTTCGTTTGTAACCATGTTTAAAATATCTGGAACGACATTAATTTATCATTGAATCTAAAACCACTAAACTGGGTTGATTTCAAAATAAGTTACAAGATAAAGTTGATCATTATTTATCAATTCAACAGAATTAATTAATGGAATACATATTATTGTCTTTTTCTTTTAAAACTACACTAAATTGACAACTTTCATAATATTTAATGAATTTTAAAGTCGTTAAAAAAATAATTATAATATCTATTATTATTTAAAACAAAAAAGTTATTAAGTTTGGTGATTGAAGCATTCGGATCATTTACTTAATAACTGAAAATAGTGGTTATTATATAAAAATTATATAAAATATTATTTTCAGATTTTTTAAGATAAATGAATCTTTAAAATATTTTAAATCTTTATAAATATTATTCAGAATAAACTCTAGAAATTCAAAATTGATCAAACCAACACCGTACCCATTCCTTGTCTTTTTCAGTTGGCGGATTGAAAATTATATCAACTAGAATGTTCAACACAGCCGACTCCTGATAATTCGAAACTGGAGCGACTCTTTAAATATTACGATGATACGATAAATGGTTAGATTGTTGCTACTCAGACTGCTTAATAACTTTTTTAAGAGAAAAGGCTCCTGAAATTCTGCAACAACAAATCTGCAACTTCGAATTGTCGAGTGTTGGACATCGATGACTTCGAATTACGGAGAGCATAGAAATGTATTGATGTAGTTCGTAATATGAATAAAGAGATTTTGTAAGGAACTCGTGATTAGTTAGAGGTTCCAATTATCGTAGGTTTGAATTATCGAGAGGCGACCGTACCTATAAAATAATAATCTAAATAAATTGATAAATTATTAATATAATATTATCGTTTTAAATAGCTGGTAACAATAAAACAAAGATAGACGTTTGTTTTGTAAATTATATTTTGTTAAATAGCAAAGGTGTTTTTCGTTCGAATAAATGAGCACATAAAATTATTTTATTCAGTTTCTAATTCTTCTTTTTGTAATTGTGTGACTACAAATCCCATCAAATACTATTAAAATATAGAATTTCTTCATAGAGAATTATAAAATACACATTAATTACATCTTTTCAATTAGAATATATTTGTGGCTTTGATGTAAGTTCATTTTATATCGCTGTGTATTTGGCAACTAAATCCACTCAGTGTCACACTTTGTTTTATAAAATTACCTGTAATTGGTTCTATTCATATATTTTAGAATAAAATGTTTTAAATCAAATTAATAACCAAATTTTATTTGTTACATGTTATAAGCAAATGAAGAATAGCAAATGAGTGATTCTAATTTTTTGTTACACCATGTATTTTGTTAAAATATTCATTTGAAATTACACCTCAATTTCGAGATAATTATTGAGGAGGTAGCCATAAATTTAAAAAATTATAAATAAATTATTATTATTTGATTTTAAACAAAAAAAATTCCAACACTAATCGAACTTAATTGATTTCAAAACTTAATATTGGTTCAACAGTTGTTTTGGGAATCCCCTAAGAAAGTGAAGTACCTGTGTTTATAGTAAAACAAAAACAGATCATTAATATGCGTTCCTTAAAACAACTATCGGAGAAATTTGGTGCGAGTTCATAACACTTTTACCGCACCTACCTCGAAAACGATAATCTCGAAGCCAAAGCGGCAGAAGAAGAAGACAAAATTAGCAATTGAGTTTCTACGAAAGCGCAAAAAATGGATTTGTGCCGAAAAAATATATAAAGTCGTAATTTGTTTTTCGAATTGATGATGTAAAATAAAGCGGTAGCTGGCGGTTGGAAGCAAATTGAGATTTGGACAGATGTCGGTATGTAAAATTGGTAGCTTATAAATCAAAACTTTTGACACTCTCTCTCTCTTTTTCTTGTATTTTGCCAGAAAGAAATCCTTTGCCATTTTTCCCCGCGATTAATCCGCTTTAACGAACTTAATGCCGGATGAAAGAAACACGAAATTATGTTGATTTTTGGCCGAATTTATGGTCAAGTCGAATTCAGAGTTATTAATCAATCATAATTGGTGGTGTGTTGTTTTTAAGTGGCAGAATAAAAAATGGCAATTTTGATTAATTTAATTTGCCAAAGTAGCGAAGCCACAAGACACACACACACAAAATCAGGCCAGCCAAGGTATTCGTCAATGTTCGCCGAAGGTAATTATTTCAGTTTTAACACTAATGAATTAAAGGCAGAAATTGTGAACATTCCAAACCGGCAAAATTCCAAGAATTGCAATGATTCTCAAACCGGGCAAATCTAATTGATTCGTGAAAAAATTGTCACCTTAATTATTCTTTAATAACTGTGTATTTAGTTAATGTGAAAGATGTAAGCTTTACAGAAGAATTTTACCAAATGCAATAATTTATATTAATTCCTCTGAAATTTCAAGCAAAAATCAAGCAATTTTTAATTAAAAAGAACTAAATTGTAGGTTTTTAATCAAATTTAGACAATTGCAACATTGAAATGGTTATAGTTATTTTGCTAAAATATAGATTGAAAAAAGTGATGGGATTTATGTTTTTATTTCTAATAAAAATGTAAAAGCTTCTCCAATAATTTTATTTTTTATGAAAATGTATGTATAACGAATATTCAAAGAAAATAATGAAACTCACAATTAACCATATTGATATAATTAAACAATTGCAATTTAAAAAAATTCATTTTTCCCTCTACATTCCTGTAAGGAACTTTGGGTAGACTCAATCTCAACCAACGCAACGGGTTTAAGAAAATTCTTAACTAACTTAATTAAAATCATAAAAAATAATGATTCAATAGGTAAAAATAACAACAGAACATTATATCATGTAATAAAAAAGCATAAAACTGTAGTTAATTATCTGTTCTTCTTCTACTACCACTCAACAGCCGTAACCGGTCTACGTCGAACCAATTGGTTTTTTAAGTAATCAAAGTTAATAAATGCCCTATCTATTCATTTGCCAGTCTTTCACAATTGACAATTGAGTATCATGGTTTTACGAAAAATTATTTGTTATGATGTGATTAGGACCATGAACAAATGAATCTATACAGATCGTATTGATAGATTTTTGCCACCGAAATAGAACACACATACTACGAAGAAGACTATCCATTTCACACTTTCATCTGTATCCGTTCATTGAACAGCAGCAAATTAATAGTATTAGAAAGATCCGGTTTATCTCTAAAAACCTGTCAGCATTGATGATGCTGGTTGTTCGACAGTTGAGGCCGGGGTATTAGTTTTTTTGTCAAATTTATTTTGAAACAATAATTTATCACAGAATATTGTGAAAACGAGTAATTAAATTCGAAAGAAAAAAGTTTCGCTCTGATCAGGGCTCGAACCGGGGTCCTCTCGTGTTGAATTCTGTGCAACGCTTTAACAATTGCGCCACCCCACAATATATATCTTAAACTACATAGGTAAATTAAAATTTCAGCTTCTAGAACCAACAATGCAGAAGGCAATTATTAGGAGCCCTAACCTAGTGCTATCTTTAAAGCGAACGGCAAAACACATGATTCGCATTGTCACATCAGAGAATCCCTAACAAAATGACGAAAACATAGAGCACCAGTCATGAACCCTAGCAGCCCTTCGACCACTCCTGTTTCTTATTCAAGTGTGTCAAATTCATCATAGCATTCATATAAGCAGCACTTGATAATTGATATCAATTTTTGCGAATTTTTAATTAATCGTCTTGTAATTAAAAGAACTTGTATTTAACACAAGTTTTAAAATATAAACCCTAAACAATACAATATCATATCTTTGACTAAAAAAATATATGAAATCATAGATAAACACTACTACAACTTGAGAATAATACATCTCAAAATCAGAACTTTATTAGATTTCACAATAAATTCAAAATTCATACTTCTTTTTGAGTTATTAAATTTATTAAAATAAAATTGAATATACAAGTTCTCTGATTATCGAAGCAAAAAAATCATTTTATTAATTAACATCACATTTTTTAAAACAAATTTTACGTTATACATGTTACAATCACATAAAACATAATTGTCACTTATCAGTTAACATTTTATTTGAGGTCATATTTCTCTAAATATTAGACCATGTTCACATTTTTATACTTTTTAGTCATTTTATCCCACATGACACATTTTAACAAATGGTACACACATTTCTGTAAATATTTACACTAAGAACAACCATCATTGAAATACGATTCTGTTTTTAAACATTCCTTTGAATAAAATTCCCACATACATCGTGCTTCGAAACACCGAGAGCGACTGAAGAGGAAATCAGAACCGAAAGAAGTCACAAACAAAAAGCTTAAAAAGCTCTCTCTTTTGAGAAAATTTAGCAAAGGTGTGTGTAAATACTATCAATATTTGTTTAAGTTCTTCTTGTCTCTTTTCTTTTTCACTTGAACTTTAATATCGAGTTCCCCTCCAAGAGTTTTTTTTACCTGAAATCTCTCATACAAAATACAGCTTTCTGCTCAGAGTAAAAGAGAATGAACCTATATAATTTTTTTGGTTGTGTGAAATGTTCAACACTTCAATATGAACAAATAAATATTCATAGCTTTTTGACTGAAAACATAATTTACCTAATTCTTGTTTAGCAAAAAACTACTTAATTTGAAAATTTATAAAGTTTCTATAGAAAAAATACACGTGATCAAAATATGTTCACCTTTTGTCATTAATTATGAGATCAAAAATGCAATTTGCCAAAAACACCTGATTATAATTGGCATTTTAAAAACAAGATTTAGTTTAAAGATATCAACTAATTTATTGTTCTAATGTTCTTAAGCGTGTAAACTATAAAATTTTTATGTGTTCATTTTCGCTAATTTTTAAGTTTTTTAAAACTAATTAGCATCTAAATTAGTTCTGAGATCATTGAATTATAAAAATATATTTTTTTCTTAAAAGTTTTAATTTGATAAAAACTAATCTGACTAATTTCATTATTAATTTAACAGTTTTGAAAACAAGTTTTTACTTTTTGTGCGTTTTTGTTGCTTAAAATTGATATTATATCACAAAAATTTCTTCTTAATAAAATTCAACAATTTTTATTAATCACCGAATATGAGCAATTTTAATATTAAATTGAAAATAAAAAATTTAATATTTTATATATTTTAGCGACCATAAAAATTTGTTATAAGTAATTCATGTAACTTTATATTGCATAATAATATATACAAAAACATAAAAACATAGTATATCATATTTGGACATACCAAACCCCTCTTTGTGGATTAATCATTCAACCCTGGATTTTTTTATATAGTTATAGTTCCTTTATTGTGGTAGCATAATAAAATGCAAACTTGGGCCATAAACCCTCGATCACCTCTACTTAAGCTTGTCCATTCAATATTTGCATTCATTCATATTTCTGTCTATATTTTATGGACCCCTCATAGTTGTTCGTTTGCAAATTCTCAATTTATTCATAATAAATTAAATAAATAAATAATTAAATAATAATAATAATACAAGTTTAAATATTTTTTTCCGAAAATAATAATTTCTTAAATTCCATCAATCCATCAAAATATTAAAATAATTAAGGTATGATCACTGTTGAAAAAATGTCCACTTTTGTGAGAATAGCCAAGGAAGACTCTCCAAAAGAAAGACACGTCATATCTGTTCTTCAATCCGTTAATTCTTTTTTCTTAGCCTTAGACTACAATAACTGAAAGATTTACATTACATTAGAACTGATAAATTACATTACGAATATAATAAATACATACATTTAAAGTTTTTCGGCAGTACAATATTACAAGAACAACGTGGTCAATATTCACAAATATTTGTACAACAACAAAAAATCTAAATCAATTAAAACAACAAATTGCCAATTATGACCATTAAGTGACGAAACTGATATCAACACCATAAATCTAATAAAATTACTATTGTTGAAATTATATAAACAATATAATATAAACCAAAGTAAATACTGGGCCAGTGGTATTTACTTGGTGACCTATTACCACAAAAAGTATATCCAAAGTTTGGATTTCGTTGAGAGGCTGGAGGCGTGTATTCAGACAATAATTCTTAAGAGGACATGTGAAAACATTATAGATTTGAGAGGAGATCTAATCGAGAACGAAATTATGATGAAGGATCTCCGAGTTCTTAAATGGCTGGAAATATTTGGATCAATTAGCAAAGTGCAAAGAAAAAAAATCAATAGAAAAGATAGAAAAAAATGTTTATTAATCAGAGTATGTACAGTTTATTACATTTTATATAATTTTATTCATTTCGCGCCACTACTGATTAGCAAACACTTATTTTAGATATTATTTTTTTTACTGATCTAAGGTATATACTGAGTTATGAATATTAGAAATATATTATAAAGAGAAAAAAATTAATTAAAATGGTTAAATTATTCTAACTATGTTAACTTAAATTTTTTACTATTGAATTGTCAATATTTGCACAATTACATAAGAACTTAGTGGTTTGAGTATTAATTTGATCTTTAATATAAATTAAATTGGATATTTGGTGAATGACTACTAGAATACCAGGGTATATTGTAGATCATTTTGATAAATTTGTTTTGTTTTGTTTGATATTTTTTAATCATTGTATTTAACATATCTTAAGACCGGGCACGAATATAGCATAAGTGGTCTAATATACGCTTTGTAAATTAATAATTTTGATTTTATACCTAAAGCAGATTTTCTACAGATTAAAGGATAAATTAGCTTAGTAATATTGTCAATTTTTGTGAGTGATTTGGCTATATGTAAGTTATATTTTAAATTTTTATTAAACTCTACTCCTAAATATTTAATATTATTTTCCCATTTAATTTTATTCTTATTTATANACAGATTTTCTACAGATTAAAAGAAAAAAAATTAATTAATATGTATTTTAAATGAGAATTGATTAAAATACATTTTTTAATAAACAAACGGTTCTTTTAGAAACATTATCACCATTTTCTTGTACTTCTTTATATTCTTTTTATATTTATTTTATTACGTGAAAACAATAACTAAAATCACATGGGAGGACAATATTTAAAATAAATATTTTTGAAAAAAATATGAATGAGTTGAAAATGAACACAAAAAGCTTTGGTGTACAATAATGTAAGTGCACAGAATGTTTGCGGTAATGAAATATTTGAAATTCCATACAAAAGACAGCAACAACCGAGTAGACAAGAAACCTGTTTAATGTGATTCAAATACAAATGCACCTTGTTGGATTAGAAAACGAAATTAATCAGAAAAATTGTTAATATTATAATAAAAATGTGCTGTTGGAAGAAATTGAACCAGATTTTAATCTGGGTAATTCATAATTTAGCTAATTTTAAATGATTTTCGTGAAAACTAATCAAACCTTGACTCGAATCACGACTTGGCCATTAGTTTAAGTAACATTTTTTGCTGTAAATTTGCCTACTACACGAAAATATGGCAACAAATGACTAATCAACCAGCATATGTTCAGCTCAGCAGTGATTAAGTCTCCGGCCAAACAGTCCGATACAATTTATGATAATCAATAATCGATTAAATCTCTGCGCTTAGAAATTGGAGCAAGTTCTCCGACAAATTGTTCTCATTACCTATACAACAACAACAAAATACTTGAGAAAAACTGGGCGAAACTTGATTTCACCGAAAAAGAGTAAGAAGTTCATTTTAAATCTGTCTTAAAACCAATTATAACACCATCACGACTTTTCCTCCCCAAACCCAATTCCAATCGCCTTTTTTTGTAAATATAAATACTTCAAAAAAAGGAAAGAAAATAAATTTGGGAATTGTAATGCAAATCCATCAACGTTCTTAAAGGTGTTACTGCCTAAACGAAAGAGATTGTCAGATAAAAGACGAAAGCCGAATGATAACTAAATTATTTCCACTTTTGCGTGTTTCGTGCCGAGAGTTTGCATTTTAAATGTAAATTAATGTACACACGAATCTGTTGATTGACAGTTTGGTGAAACAACATCCAGAAGAACCTTAATACAAAACTGACCTTATACATTCAAATCTGTAGTGTGTTTGTTTGTTTTTGCCAGTTTTAAACGTAATTCGCATTGCCATGAAGGCATATTTTCGAACCAATTTGGTATAATCAATTAATTTTGCTTATATACAGTCGACTTTCGATATTTCAAACCTCTAAAGGACCTTTAAAATACTTCGAAGTATAGAGATTTCAAATTATCCATTGCTGTTTCTCAGTAACTTAAAAACATAAAAAAAACTTATAGTATATATACCTATACTATAATTAAATAAATTGGGGCATATATTTATACAATTCTTAAGAAGACATGCGAAAGCATTACTGATTTTAATATGATTTTCTTTTAATTTTTCGGTTTTAATATAACAGTACATATAATATTAAAAAAGCAAATATAATTCGATATTGTTTTCCCAAATTTTTAATAAATTAAATATGTATTGCTTAATTAGGTTTATTCCTTAAACCCCTCAATAAAAAATTGTATAAACTTTCCACATTCCACAATATATGGAATGATACGAATACATTAGTATATAATGAATAAATTTTCTGTGGGGGTAAGAAAGTCTTAATCCTCACATTTTATTGTTAATAACAGGTAATTTTAGGGCGTGGAATATGATGTTAAAACATGTTTAAAACTATTTCAGAACAATTTGTATACAATTCTCTTAAAAAATGTTTACATTTCAGTAGCCAATGCTTCCTCTAGAAATTGTTTTATAATCGTACAGTGTTGAATAAAGTATAATTCAATATCCGCAGGCAATTACAAATCGTGTAAATACTCGAAATTAGTACTTTGTACCTAAATTCAACTACTAAAAATTATAACTTTTGATCTTAGTAGCTTAGAATGAAAATATATTTTGACATTTGACTCGTCTCTACAATAAAGTAGGTTTAGACTTATTAATCAATTTTTTTTTCCCATTAAATGACACAAAGAAAAATTTGTCTAAATGTGGTTTAAATAATGAGTGCTGTCACAGGAATATCAGTGTTACAGTGCTTGGTGCTCTGTATCCGTGATATATTGAAAAATTGAAACATAAATCTCTATTCACTTGACAAGTACTTCCCTTATGAGTATGTTTTTAGACCTTAATTTAGGACTGTCTTCTTATTCTTTATTTCATATTGTACCAAAAAAATAGGTAATAAATATATGAATTGTATAAAATTTTGTAAAAAAACTGGTTGGAAAAACACATAATTAAACACTTGTATCTATTAGATTAGGCCTCATAACCGAAGTGGTAACACTCTCGTCTGCCTCCTCGG
>JXOV01002306.1:385-26709 GCA_001014945.1 Clogmia albipunctata
TAATTCTTTCTGAAAATAAAAACTATAAATAAATTTTAGCTATTACGTTATTTATTTTCTTATAAAATTGTGAGAAATTAAAAATAATAATAAAATTGATTAATTTATATTCGTTAAAAACAGTCATTTCAAAAATTTAAATTTATGTTTCAGTTAATGTTTTGGTTAGAGCGAGTCATAAATTGGCTGTGAAATTCAGACAAAAAGGCTGTGGATTTCAGTTTCTTCCCACAAAATCGTCGTCTCTCGGCGGGGAATTTACACTGTAAAAATTGACCGTTGGAGGATGATTTCAAATTCAATTCACTTCACCACAAGAAGAGGGTGCGAGTAGGATACCAATAGTGGGAAGCACTGCTCGCACCCTCTTTACACCACTTTTTGTGGTGTAAAGAGGGTGCGAGCGAGAGCGACAGTGGAAGAGAGATGGAGCATAAATTCCACACTACCACTCTCACAATTCTCCTTCTCTTCTTCTTCCGTTTATTATGACCGTTGGATTTCAAATTGCAATTTTGAAGAATTCGTGATGAGAGCGAGGGAGAAAGTGGCTAAGAATTTCATTAGAGTAACGGAGATATCTAGATTTACTTTTCTCTTTCTATTAAAGATTCTCTCACTCGACGACGATCGACCGTTTAAATTTTAGTTGTGACTCTTATTCATTTCCCTTTTAGTAAATTGACATCGTACGAGACTGGGACAAAATTATTGGGGAAAAGAGAAAATATGGCGAAGAATTCAAATGTTTAGCAACAAGGAAAATTAAACTGTTTTTTCCCATTACAACGAAATTGGAATTTAACGGTAAACAAGAAATTTTGTGATATTTGGAAGTAATGAATAAATAAGTTACCTGCATTACCTTATGAAGCATTTAAAACTTTCCCCCTAGGAAAGTACCTCTGCAGGGAAAATCGACTCTAAAAACCATAAAACAATTAAGATTTTTACCTGAAAATCGGTTTACGGATTGTGTTTTGCCGTTAAATGAGTATTAAAACGGGTGACAATAAAATTAACAGTCGGGAAAGTTAAACTTGTGTAAGTTGTAATATTTTATTGCACCTGACTACTGACAAAAGCAATCATTTGAGTTGTTGTCTTCGGAAAAAATATTAGTCAGTCCTCTTCCTTTCATTTAATTACTTTTTGAAAATTAAGTAATAGAATCAGATAATTCAATTATTATATTGACGGCCCAGAGGAAGCGCAAGTGCATAAATGTCAGGTTTACAGGTGAGCAAGAAAAGGGCTCTCGTATAGAATACGAGAAATTATCTGATAAGTCTCTGGCTTTTAAGTCTGATGAACATTATATTAAAAAGTTACTACTTAATTTTCAACAAAATTCGTTAAATAGTTGAAACAGAGTATTCAGTAGACTATACTCAGATAACCTGTTCCAGAGACCTTATTTGAACTTAATAGAAACTAAAGTAGAAATTGGATTTTATTGAAATTTGGAGCAATAATTATCAAGGAGAATGTTCTAAACAATAAACAAGTCTTCTTGTGTCATTGACCTCATCGGGCAAGAAGGACCGAGATTCATTAGACCACTCTCGTAACTGATATTTTGACCTTTAGAAAACTACATCCTGTGGTGGTCCTGAATAAAGCTACGGTTATATCTTTGAAGATCATGTTTCAGGTTGTACCTATGTACGTAGTTACATTTAACGGATTGAACTTGAGTCGTTGTTCTTCCGGACCGTCGATTTAATGTAACCTCTAATAATGCTCCCATACGAGCAAAATATTTATTTAAAAGGATCAAATTTATGTACGTAAGTAATAACAAAGAATTTTCTCTAAGCTTTACATATTTTTTTTTGATAATTCATGCCATTTTTGTTCATTCTGCTTTCTATACCAATAGTCCTATTTTATCTATATAATGCAAAACCAATTGACAAATTAATTGCTAACTTCAATAAGTTTTATATCACCTCAGATAATGAAATTCAATTTATCAACCAACTGAATTCGAGAGCAGCAATTAAATTTGGAAGACAAAAAAAATTTAAAAAAATGATATGAACAAAACATTTGAAATATGGAAAGACAGTTTGAGGACAACTGAAAAGTTGAAATGAAGAAAGAGAAAAACCGATATACTTGTCTCGCTCTACAAAAATTGACTTTGAGATATCCATCAGATGGAGCAACAATCGTCCAGACAAATTAAATTTTAAATCTCTAGATTTTGCGCGCCTATTTCTTATGACAAACTGCAGCACTGCACAATGACGGAAGTCGACAACGAGAAGGCCATCTCCTTCATAATACGAGGATTACCAGAGCGTCATCGATCGAGTGCGATGGGAGTTTGCGCGAAGTCTCCGTAAGAGCTGTTCACGAGATTCATTTGTAAGATAGACGCCTGTGAACATCCCTTTCCAAACAGATCCAATTTGACTCCAACGCATAAGAAGACTCTAACGAGAGACAAAGAATGTTACGTTTGCGGTGGCAATGAACACTCGTCTAGAGTGTGCCCGAAGCGCAAAAAGACTGATGTTATCCGCTAAAAATGTAAGATGTCAGGCTATTATAAAAGAGATTGCCCGAAAGACAGAAGATATAAGGTGAGGCTAATTGTTGGCGAAAATGATGGAGTTGTATTTCCGTCTAGCTTGGAAATTTATATGACGCAGTAGTTAGCGATGTTCGATTGGAATTTAATAGCCTTTTTGCAGAGCATAAATTCAGGCTCATCATTAAAAATGTTTATATTTGTAAAAACGGTTAGATTACATTGTTTCCGAACTTAGTAATTATTACTAGAAAAAAGTACCCTTTAGGTAACACAAGAATAGAATAGGTTTTAACACTCTAGCACCGCACACTGAGGTAGTATGTATATCTATTAGAGGCAAATAGAGGCAATTAAAGATTTACATATGCAATTATCATGGACGCTCTCCGCCCTTATTCTGGTTGTTTCGTTAAATCCGATGATTAAAAAACGAAGAGGTGGAGAACAGCAAAATCGAAGATTCATTCATCTTCACCTGGATATTCAAGTATTCTGGTTTAGCAAGCTCGCTAGATGCGTTTTCCATCCAATGGACGGAATGGTGATCTTTTCTGGTGGCAAAATGAAAATCGGAGAAGAGATATGAATGATCTTTATATTGTTAAATCGTACATCGTAATTAATAGGAAATAGAACATGAATTTCATTTAATTAAAAAAAAAAAGATTCAATAGAAATAAATTGACTGGATCCACTGTTTGCGTTTAGGACCTAGACGGTCAGTTAATTAAGATGATTTATTAATTGATTACTAATACACTGCAAACAAAGAGTCAATAAAAAGTAAATCCGTTGGTTGCGATTTGCTCCCCACAACAGGAATTGAATTTTTTTTAAATTGAATCTCAGGAAGGACGAATGAAGAGATGGCTGCAGTTTTGATCTGAAAAAGATGGAAGAACATAGTTCCGATTAAGTAAACATGGTGAACATCACTTTTTGTTACTAATAAAGCCATTTTAAGTTCGAAAAACTGGAGTTTACAAATCATCCGAATTCGGTTATTGCAGATTCATTTATATATAATGTAATAATTAGTATCATAATATGTGCAAAGAGACTGATTTTGCGTATCGCGAGCACTCAATCAAAAAAAATCGAAAAAGATCAAACCCTTATTAAAAACTTACGATCTTATTGCGAATTTTATTGATGAAAAAATGTGCTCGATAGAAACAAGTAAATTGTGTCCATTCTAGGATTACAGAGGCGTATGAAAATATCAATCGCTTTCACTTTCTACAAATTTTCTGCCCAGACATTAGCTTACGTCCTTTTGCGTTTTATGACAGTTCATGGATTGAACAAACAAACCGAAAGCCGAAGGTGGAGCGTAATTTAAAATAGCAACGTTAATAATAATTTTATAAAAAATTTAAAAATTCCATTATATTCTAAATAATTCCCTCTTTCCATATATTATATTTATTATTTAGGGAATGCAATTGAGGTTAATAAAACTCTCGGTGGAACTCAGGCATAAGTGTTTTAGATAAAAAATTGTCGAATATTATTTTGTGCAATTCCGTATCGAAAAGTAGAGTTTTTCTTCACGCAAATTGGTTCTTTAACGGTTTACTTTTCTGCACGGAGTGCTGAAATAATTCAAAATTTGCACGCAAATTGTCACCAATTCATTGAAAATACATATTATTGTCAAAACCATTTCTTTGTGAGTATTCTCATCTCACTCTAATAAACACACTGTCTTACTTGTACTAAATTTGAAAAAAACCCCTGCGAATGGTTTTTATTTTGAATTATCAATTAATTGGTATTTTTCAGATTATAACTCGCTGCTCTCGACAAAATACATGGTAAATTCGTGCTGTAATAACCTCTATTTCATCACTCGTATCGAAATATACTAATTGTTTACCTTTCCTCTATAAGGGTGAATACATGCACCGCTCATTCTGATCGTTGCCTTTTTTTCAAACGATTTCTTTCGATTCGGGCTCTCGAGCACTAGTTCAGATGTATAAAAAAACTAAAGAGAAAGAATAATTAAATATTGAAACTACAGATTTTTAAGAATTAATTACGTTTTATTGGATAATATATGTAAATTAAGAGATACTTCTGTACAAAAACACAATCGATATACATTGTCCACATAGTTCGTATTGTGATACTGATTTAGCTTAAAAAATTGAGTATAAATTTAAAATTATTATTATTATAGCTGATGATAAAACCCATACACTGTAAACTAATTAGTTCCTGGTATAATATATAATACAGAGTAGTAAATCCACTAAAACTTAAAGTACGAAATCAATTTATTTACTATAGGACCATCCCAAAAAATTGCACGGTCATTGTATTGCAATATAAACGTCGCTAAAATTAGTTACTTTCACAAGTTACAAGATGTGAAACGTTATCTAAAATTTGATGCTTTATTAGTTAATTCTTTTTGTATTATTTAAAAATCATCGAACCCCCTTCCTGCAATAGACTGTCCTTATAATTTATTTATTTATTCTTTTTTGCACATACGTAAATAAAATTATTTATATTGGACTCTGGCACTGTATCCTAGTTAGTTTTTGTACATTAAATCCTTTCCAAACTGAATATCTAAGTCGTGCTCCGGTTTCCGCTGCTCCGAGTACTTTTTCTCCCTAAGCTCCCCGTAGATGTTGTTCTCCACTCCCTGTCGATAGCTGTTATACTGCTGCTGCTCCATGTCCTGGTGCAAGCTCGGTCCCGAATTGTTGATGCTGTTGTTGTTGATGTCGCCGCCCCCGCTGCAGTTCTCCACCGAGTTCTGCATGCACTCGTTGCTCATGTTCTCTGGGTGCTCTGAAGGAGGCTTCAGACTCGGCTGACGGTCAAACACCGGCTTGGAGAACATGTACTGGGACGCGAACTGGTGCTTGGGGTCCATCTTCATGTGGTTCAGATGCGCCAAGAGACCCTCCTCCTGCGTAAAGACCGCTTGGCACACGGAGCAAGGCCACATTCGGAGGTTATGCGTCAGGTGGGTGGAGTGGCTCAGGAAGTGCTTCCGCAGCGAACCCTCGTTTATGTAGTTCTTCCCACATATCCGGCACGTGTGCTGGAAGGACACATTCCGTTTCACGGCAATGTTCGCTGCTGCCACGGCCGCAGCCGAGAAGATCACCGCCAATTGTTCACCGGCTGTATTCAGCTGAAAAGAGAGGAGATAGGTAAATTTTAAATAGGCTAAGATTCGTTGTACGTTTCATAGTTTACACAATAAAGAAAATTTAGAACAAAATTATATGTATCACATCTGTACTGTACAAACGCCATAAGTACTTTCATTTTCTCGACATTAAAAACGGAAGAAGTAATTATTTTTACAGCCATACATTTAATTATAATTTATTTGGTTAATAATTTCATTTTAAATCTTTTACCGATTTTGTGATTAGCAACACGCGTAATTAAACCCCATTTGTTAATTAGAACAGATAATAAACCAAATTTCTAAATAAAAATAAAATATTAAACTGTTTTTTAAGCAGAAGATTCTATATGGGTGAAAATGATTTGCCCTATTAGCAGAGTAAATTTTCGGAGCAAACTCATCCCACTCTCCGAAGCGCAAATTGTTCGATACTTTTTGCACTCTCTCTTGCGCCGGAGGAGTTTATGTAAATCTTACGCTCTTTCCACCGAGCGAAGATGATGATAAATGGCGACGGTTCGCGCCGAAATGCGTGTGATAATATTAATAAACACTATTTTATTTTCATTTTATATAATAAATCATTAATGTATAAACAGCAACAACTTCATTGAATTAAATTTTTAAAGAAAACGATTATTTTCTTAATATTTTAGTTTAATAATTGTGGGCACAAATTTCGGAGGAGCAAGATCAAATTCTTGATCTGCGCTTAGATGAGAGAATTTTTGAATGTATTCTTTACTTTTCCACTCATGTGAGCTGCGCTTTGAATTCCTCTTTAAGAGAGGCGCTTTCGGAGGAGAATTTCAAAGAGGTGGGAGCAAAACCGCGCTCATTGTTCACTCAGCCTATTAGGCCTCCCTGACCTTGAGTATTAAGAAAAACACATATGTTTCAAACTTTTTTCTTTAAATCTTTACAAAATTTAAGAGATGTTTTTTTATTAAAAATTACATATTATACGCGCTATCCATAGTGTTCGCGACAGATATCAGCCAAAAACTATAGTTCAGACAGATACTCTTTCCTTTGAAATTAATCTCTCGCTTTTAATGCAATAAATCCTAATTTCGACTTTTTATTCGAGGGAAGGTTAATTAACTAACCTACTAAATTCTATAAAAATTAAAGACTAGTAGATGATCATTTACACAATACTCTTTATAACCAAATCTTTGACAAGGAATTCTAAAACACATATTTCAATACAAATTGAAGATATTTTTAAATAAATACTTACGTCTGATCCGGGTTGCATTGATACATTTTCATTGGAATGTACAGATGAAATGTTATGGTTATTTTCTGGTACATTGCTCGAATTCAAACCGAGAGACTCTACAATTTCCGATCCTTGTGAACAGTTTAAAGAAAAAGACGAGTTGAGTGATGAATGGCTATGAAAATGCTGCATGTTTGGAGACGTTATGTTGTCCGTTCCTGTAAAATACGATTCGTTTTATAATTAATTCATAAATAAAGTTATGCTTAAAAAGCAGAGATGGGCTCAATGCGCGTATATACTTAATCAAATGACAGTGAAAGGATCCTACACTCAGCCAGCTCTGAGCGTGCTTAGTCAGCATTAAAATGATTTTTCTACCGATAAACTCGCCCACAGCAGGCAGTATTCAGTGCTCTTTCAAAATAGAGTGTGCAAAGCAAAGAGCGCTTAAAATTATGAACACGTACCTGTTCCCTCGACATGCTGTTGCTGAATTGGCAATGACAGAGAATGTTTCGAGTCGTTCAGGACGGCCAGATTTTCGCCGCAGGGTATGCTTCTCTTGTTCAGGACGTTCGCAAACGTTTCGGGAGCCACGTCTTTGTGGGCGTATTTCATGTGCTCGATCAGTGAGTCTGTGGTTAGGAAGAATTTCTGGCACATTGGACAGGATGCTGTAGGACCGCTAATGAAAGCGGCGTGCTGCTGCAGAACACCCAAATGCAGTTGGAGTTCCTAAAAGGATTAATTTATTTATAAGGCTTGTTGAAAATTTGAAAATCAATTATTTATACCTTTGATGTATGCGTTCTCAAACTTGATTCAGTTGCAAATCCTTTTCCGCAAATATTACAATGAAAAGGCCGGTTCTTTGCTCGCTCCACTTGCGCATCGTGGTTCCTTAAATGCTGTTGCAGATTTGACAGTTGTATAAAAGCACGACCACAGTCCGGTAAATGACATTTGTATGGCCGTTCCCCTAAAATGATGAAAGAAAATCAATCAGTTTAATTTTATAATTGTCGTATAAAGCTTGATTTCGGTTTCTGTGGTCTGGTGGTTTCTAACTTATACAGTGAGGAGGCTTATATTTGGGTCCATTTGCTTCCACATAATCTTTTATTTTCTCTTTCTTCATTCATTTACATTCCAGTATTTAAATAATTCATAATCACTTTCCAATAAATCCATTTGTCTATGTATATCAAATACAAAATTCAATGAAATCGTTCAGTCCATCCATTACATTTTTACTATGGCACCACTTTAATGACTATTGACTTAATGACTATAGATCTCACTAACTATATTATAAAGGTTGTTTTTTTACAAAAATATAAATGGAAACTTAAGCACACCGAATTCATTGGAATTATTCAAATACCGGATTGTAAATGAATGAAGAGGGAATGGTTAAACCAAAATTTGAAAGCGAAAGAATCGTTTATGTCAATAGGAGTTCTTAGAGCGCAGTCTGGGTTCGAAACAATCAGACCAAAGAGGCGATATATATTATGCGGTGGTCACACTAAAAAGTCACAAAATTTACTGCTTGTGGAAAAAACGACCCCATTTTAAAAATTCGATTTCCCAATTTTTTTCCAGAAGGAGTAAATTTTGTGATTTTTCAGTGTGACCACCGCATTAGGATTGATTTCATGTAAAAATGAAACTTTAATTCCAGCAAGTCCATTTTATTGGCAAATTACCAAAGTCCCTTCTTATAAAGAAGATAGAGATTAATATTCCTCACTAATGTTACCTGTGTGAAGACGAGTGTGTTGCTGGACGTGGGATAATTGTTTAAAGCGCCGGTCGCAATACGAGCATTTGTAGGGTTTCTCTCCTGTGTGTACTCTAATGTGCTGCACCAGTTGATGATTTGAACTAAAACTTTTTAAGCACTGTTGACATTGGTGTGGTTTCACTTCGTTCGAAGGTAAACTGGCTGCACTATTGGCGATTTGGTTAAGGTGATTCGTTGAATGGTTTTCACTTAAAACGTTTATGCTATTTCCAATGACTTCAGAGTCCATATGATTCGGTACAGAGGAGCGTGAGTTTGTGTCCCGGGAGTTCTGAATATGCATAACACTTTTGTGCATAAATATCTGTAAAAATAAAAGCAAATTCACATTACAATAGGGTTTATTCGAAAAATTAGTTTGATTAAAATTTGTTTTGTGATTTTTTATAAGAATTGTCTGAATGTGTTTAAATTTTCTACGTTTCACTCATGAAGTCGCGTGTACTTAAATCATCTAAATATATTGGGTTAAATCAAAACCAATTACCCGAGAGTGTGTGACCGGTGTCACACCCATAACTAGGGGTATGTGCCACCAAAACGTTTAAGAGAATTAAAAATTTGTACCGTTAAGAGGAGAAATGCCCCTTTTTAAAAATTGATTTCCCGTTTATTTGATATAATTAGATAATCAAATTGAATGTCTATGGAATCTGTATTTTATTTGCAAGCGATTGTAATTAAAAAAAATATTTAGAATAAAAAAACCCCGTATGTCATTTTGAAATTCTTCTCAATTTGGTTTTTATTGCTCAGAAATTCAGGGTTTGCTGTTTTTCCGTCGCTGATCAATAGAAATTTTATTCGCAGAGTGAAAAATTTGATATATGATTTGTATTGGTTATTATTCAAAAAACTGTTTAAAATCTATCAAAACAATTTAAAATTATACAAATTGAATTATTAGTGAATTATTAATTACATATTTAATTTGTAGATAATTAAAAACGAATAATTTATTTTCAGGTACACAGGCGCCACCTATAGTGAAAACAACAAACTAGTTGAATTTAAAGGATGATGACGTTCATGTAAACGCCACCAGATGGAGCGCGTTCGGGTATAGGGTGGTTAACATTTTTCGTATTAAATGAAAAAGTGTAAAAAAAAATTTACATAAAATATTAGATTTTATTTATATTTGTATTAATTTTCTGACTTTATTTTGTAAATAATATTTTTAAGAAAAAAATTATAATTGTGCATCTCAATTTTTATTTCTTCAGTTCGTTCAAAAAGCATTTATGTAATATTACTTATTTTATACTATTCTTCAAAATGTATAGATAATAAGATTTAACTTATAATTCATTTAGACCAAAAATAAACTTCCCATATCGAAAAGTTAGCTTTGGACATCGATTTAACTTTCGTCTTGTGTTACCTTATATATTATTAATTTGTTTTCACAAGTGAAAAAAAGTCATAACCCACAAGCAAATTTGCCTCAATGTCAAAATTCAAAAACCATTCTGTTCCCTTAACTACATAATTTATCGCCATAAGACAAATATTTTTTAAAATTAGTTTTCTTGTATTTAGAAGGGGATTGCCAAAAAAATTATTCTATGCGAAGATAACATTGAATACTAGGGATGTTGCGAATATTCGCATCGGATGTCTAATAAAGCAATACATTTTGATCAATCAAAACAAAAAATTCAAATTACAAACAAATATTCACGAATGGTAGAGACTACCCCAGGTTCCGTACTGGAATGCAGTGGGAAAATATTCATATTCAACAACAAAAATTTCATTTGGTAAACAAATCGGAAAAATCAGAAATATTACTTTTCATGAAATATAGTAAAATATCTTCTACTTTTGTTTATTTAATATGTAATGAAGTTATTAATATTACTTGTGTTATTTTTACATAAACGAAAAGGCTTTTTATTATGATTTTTATATGAAATTTCAAATATGAGCCATCCGCCTTTATAGGGGCAATATTCTATTTAAAAATATTTCATAATAAAAACCCGAACGACTCAAAAGGGTGCGATGAGGGTTATAATCCTGTAAACAATGTAAAACCTGCATTTCTGAGCAATAAAAACAAAATTGAATAGTATTTGAAATAGACGTAGTGGATTCAATTCTCACTCTATATTAATTTTAAAAATTGCAATAGTTTGCAAGTACAGATTACAAAAAATTAAAAAAGAAATTTAATTGAATACCAAAATTGAAACAACATTGTAAAAGATTTAAGGCTTAGTACACGAATAACAATTTATGAAATTAAACATATGTTTATTATCTTCAACAACAATTTATTTTATAGAAGCTTTGATTCAGTTCATTTTTTAATAATTAACCTGTTTGAAAAAAGGATCATGATATGCTAGGTGAGATAAAGACGTAAAATTTTAAAAAACTTAAACATTTCTTTTTAGTTTTGTTTGAAATTGCATAAAGTCTGGTATAAAACACGGTATATAAGAATTATTTTACACAAGGGCTTTCATTATAATAAAATTTCTAAGTAGTTTTTAATTGACTAGCTTATTTTGGGTAGTTTTATTTTTAAATTTTAAAATATATTTCCTAATGACATGACCAACTATAATTTGGATCAATTACGCATGCTTAAAATATCCTATGTCCAGACTCTCCCACAAGTTTTTGTGCAGTTTTGTCCGATCCAATAAAATAAAAGTTGCATTGGCTATTTTATTGGTTGCTGTTGAAATTGAAATAAAAACACGAAATGGTGTTTTGAACAATTATAAAATAATGTCATTTGTAAATAAAATCGAATTATTTAATTTAAATATAGTTATCAATTTTTCAAATAGTAGAGATTTTCTATTTTTAATAGAGAAACTCGAAGGTTTAATTTGATTGTACTGAATCCTTACATTTGTTTGTAATTAAAGATATGGCATCATAATAATAAAAATTCTCATTTAGGTGGGTTTTTAATACCTAAAATGCCGTATTATAATCTCTTTGAGTACAGATATTTAATTTTTTTTATAAAAATCAAAATAAAAAATTTAAATTCATTTTCTACCGACAGATGGCAGAAATTGATCGTTGGCAAAAATGGAAATAATATTTTTGGATTATCCAAAATAATTACTACATAACTAATATATATATAGTTATATATATATAGTTATTTGTGGCATAAGCTTTTAAAATCACATATTTAAAATGAAGAAACGAGTTTAAGAAATTGAGTCAAAAAAGAGTTTTTTTATCCTTTCCACATTGAAATACGCATTTCAAACTCAAGAAAAAGATTATTTCCTTTTATTTATCCCGTTTTCCTCTCTCAATGACTCAACAACCGTTATCGGTCTGCTCCTATTCAAATGGTTTTATGTAATCAGAGTTATCAAAGGTCCTATTTATTTATTTTTCATTTTTTCACTATTAGCAATAGAAGCTGTTTATGATTCATTACTTGTTTTGATAAGGGTGGTTTACCACCATAAACAACCCTACATACATTAAAAATTATTTGAAACATCTTAGACGTAATCTGTGTCACATAGCACATATCATAAAAATGGAAAAAAAATTAATCAATTATTTAATTAATTAATATTATTATTAATTAATTAATCAAAATATTAATCCCTAATTTTTAATTACATTCAACTAAAATTGCTTGATAAATTTCTTTTATTTACTAGTGAAAAATGTAACTCATTACGAAAATCAAATCACTGAAAAAAAAACTTTTCGATAAAACATAAATAGTTTTTGTGCTACAAGGGTGTAAAATTAGCCTTTTTTAACAAGGAAATGAATGTGAAATACGAGCCGCTAGATGAATTTTAGAGGATAACATAAATTATTTGCAATTTCTTAAAGAAATCTAATTTAATTTCTTTCATTTATCGTTATCGTTATAATTTCAACCAGTTATTGGTCTCTATATAACCGTTACAACGGCCTGGATTAAAAATGTTCAATTTGTCGTTCAAATTAAAGCCAGAATCTTGACTTTGAAACAAATTTGTTCGTATTTTATAACTTTCCTTTCACTAATAAATTCAAAATTCAACATTGTTACTAGAGCGATAAAGTGACCCATTATGAAACTCAAATCGATAACGAAAAGTTAACCTTTCGATACAACAATTATTTTTCGATAAGATATTCATTTTTTTTTATAAATCTTAAATGAGGTAAAACTTCAGGTAAAATTGGCATATTATTTATTATTATAATTATGTTGTGTTTTAAAATATTTCTAATAATTATAATAAACATTAAATTTCTTTTTGACACATTTAAGCAAAACTTTTATTTCATTAATGCGTAATTAATTCTTATTGTTAAATTATATTTAATACTTTTCATATCGATTACAGTTACGAAACAGGAGTTAAATTTATTATTTGCTATAAATAGTCGTATATCGGAGGAATTAATAATTATTATTATTGCAATATAAATTTTATTTAAAAAAAAGAAAATTAGATTGTATATGAACAATCTAATTTACTTTTTTTGGAAGATATTTGTATTTTTATATACTATTAGAATAAAGATTACAATTAATTAACAAGTTATAATTATTATTTTACTTTACAATAATTCCATGATTTTAAGAAATTATTTCAATTTAATTCTTTTGCATTCGAATCTAGAAAAAAAAATATTGATTAACACAATAAAAAAATTATGACTAGGGTAGATTTATCACCGGAGTATTTTTTACGGACACAATGCAAACTCGCCTTTGACTCGATTTTCACACTCGCACTTTTTTCAATAACAACTGACTTTGCACACTTGTAGTACAAAGGAATTTTTAAATTGCACCAATAATGGAAATATTCTACCAATATGAAGTAAATATTAAATTACTAGATGAAATCTACGAGATGAATTTTGTTAATATATTTTTAAATTAACACAGGGAAAAAAGTAATAAAATAATGCCAATATCTTTCATAAATATATAATATTATTTACTTACACTAATGAAGTTGTTACAAAAAATATCAAATAAAGGATTCTATTAAATATGGCAGAATTTTATGAGTTTCAACGAAAATTAAATGTCAAAAAAATTTTAAATTCTTTGAACAATAAAAAAGAAAATTATTTTAATAATACTCTTTAAAATTCGCGTTGAATTTTAAAAACATTTTAAAATTTCTTACTCTCCTTTATATTTACTATCAAACCTGATTCTTTTAGTTTTAGTTTTCACTCGAGAACACTTTTTCAAAATTCAACTACGAAAACACCCTATACCTTCTGCCGGATAAAAATTTGTGGAATTTAAACAAAAATAAAAATAAACCAAGGCCAAATTGATAAAATTTATTTAAAAATCTACAAATAAAACAAATAATTTTTCACTTTCAAGTTCAATCAATGATTGCAGTAATTATTTCCAATTTCCTTTTTCGAATTAGTAGAACGAAGCGAAGCCAAGTCCCATGGATGTCCAAAATTTCGGAAGAGTTTTTAAAAGACCTGTTCAATTTAAACAAATAAAAATAATAATTAAATTAATGACGAAATTAAAAATAATTTCAAAAATAAAAATATAATAACTAGTTCTACAACTACCAACAAATAAATTTAATTATAATTAATACTAGTCGATTTTAAAGAAGGATTTTGATAATTTCAATTTTTAAAATATAATTGTAATTTTATAATAACTTAAGTGGATAAATTATAAAAATTACTATATATTTTATTACTTTATAACTACATCATTTTGTAATTACCAAGTTTTAAGATAAAAAATTCAAAACTACTTCAAAAACCTATTTTGGATTTATAATAAAAGCTATTAAGTTTTTACTTTTTATTAAAAATATTTTCGCTATTAAATTTACTATTAATCTAACAATATGAAATATTTGATTTCACAACACTATTATGAAATTAAAATCGAATCCTTAATTGCAAACTAATATTGGAAGGAAAGTGAGATAGGTTTTGATAAAATTGGGTTATGATATATGCTATCTATGGGCACGACATTGTATTATGTATTATAATTATATATAAATCCATGAGTAAGGTCATGTCTTGCCACATGTATGTACTGTACATATATGTTTATTATGTGGATCATGTGTTGCGAAAATTCCCGCCAACAACATCTCTCATGTAGACGAGACCGGATTTTTTGTGGTATTTTTAACTCACATGTGCTAGATTTGTAAATTATACTTCCGCTATAAATAATATTTGTAAAATATTAATCAATATATTTACAAATTAATTTAATGGAAACAAAATTTGATTTTATAAATTATGAACAAAATTTTCAAATTTTGAATTTTTAACATTTTTTAAATTAATTCTTCGCAAATCGAAATTTAGACTTTTTCTTAACCCTTTTTACCGCTTTATCGAAAGAAAAACTTCATTTTGCACCCCTCCAATTACAACACTTGTGTTGGTTAACCCTTTGTTCTCAAATTTTTTGTGCGTTTGTTTGGGAGGTGTGTTTTTCCTCAAATTTCAACTGAACTGTGTCGTGTCTTTTGGGGTTTTTCTCTGTATAATTTTAAGAAATATGACAATACACAACGCAAAAGATGCCAACTCACTCGTTGCAGTGTTGTCCAGCACTCTTCCAGGGTCCTCTCACTTAACAGTGAAGATGAAGAAGGTGTTAATATCGTAGCCGCAGACGAGGTTCCGGTTCTTGTTGTCAACGGCTGCAAAAAACCAATCACCATTGATTATCGTTAAATGCTTTCAGAATAAACCGAACTTAATCTATATTAATTGCCATTATCAAGGTCTTATATAATGGATTAACACTGTATTTTATCATTTCGGTATTTTACATCAACATCAACTTCCATGTAAACAAAACTCCTATTTAAACGGCATTTAATTTTTGTTAAACAAAAAACCATTATATAAAACACAAATAATATTGGCACACAAATCAATCGGCTTTTTTGTATCGAAAACGAACGGAAATCCAGGAAAAACAATTGCACTCCCCGCCTCTCAAAAACACAACCCCGCCTACAAAAATCATTTCGCAACAAGTGGCACAAAAAACAGTTACTATTTTAACATTTATCGAGCAGAAAACAGCACAAACTATCCTAGTTTAATAGTTTTTTTTAGTAAAATCGCAATTACGTTTCTTTCATCTAGAATCATTTCTTTATCGTCACAATTAACACTTTTTCCTATTTAAAAGTAAGACTATTATAGTTGAACAAAAATTAAACACAAATTAATTGCAAATTATTTTTGGTTGCTGCCTCTCCGCTATCTTACGATTAACTGGAAGAAAAATGCATTATGTCTTATTCTTAAGACTGATATCCTCAAAAATTGAATATCTTATTTGTTGGTTCTCAATAGTAGCGCAAAACGGGGGAGAAAGTACAAAAGAAAGTAAGAAATTTTCCTTCATTTTCCTTCGGTGAGAGCGACTCTCCGCGAACCAACAAATTTGCTCATTCCGTTTGGAATGTTTCGCTTACACAATTACATTTCAGGCGGCACTCTGGGCGGCATTATTTGACATCCTTGGGGAACGCCAGGAAAAATTTGACACTTTCATAGACTACTGACTTTCCACCAAATGGAAACACGCGCGTTATGTTTTAAACGCAGGGGAAAACTCTCATTTTTTATATTCTCCCTCCTCTGTTTCAACAACAACAAAAAACGATTTTCACAAAATTTTCTCAGAAGAAACCTCATTTTCCAGTCCAATTGATTTTGAAATTTGAAAATGAGTTTTGAAAAAAAATATTTGTAGAAATACTTGAATTTCTATAAATATTGTAAATAGAAAAAGTTAAAAACTTTTAACAAACAATAAAATAATAATTTTACACTATTATACATTATTGAAAAAACAAAAGTGGAAACACTCACCTCCATTTTTTTCGCTCATAAAATTCATTTGATTTATGTCGAGTTATTTTGGTTGATCAAGTGAAAAACGTCAGTTTTAATTACTGGAATGAAAAATCATTCATTAACCATTTAAATATAATAATGTTTAATTAAAATAATAAATCAATTCTTTTCAATTTACTCCATTAATAAGTTAAAAATTACCAAATTATTAATGATAAATTTAACCACTAATTATTTTTTCATTACTTATTTTTAAATAATTAATGTACAATTTATTTATTTCACGCCGCAATGGATTGGATTGAAAATAGCTTATTATTTAAAAAAAAAGGATATTTTGAAATTTATTATATTTTATCTTTGTTGAATGCAGTATTATACTGATTTACTTTTTGATTTTTTTCTTAGATTTCTGTGTAAAACTGAAATAAATCGTAATCATTAAAGAAATAATTTTATAAATTATTAATAGAACCAAAAATTTCCTTTTACTTGTATATTAGTATAAAATCGTTTTTAATATGATACTTGAATACTAGATTATTTTTTTTGAAATATCAGAAATCAACTTGAACAAAGTAATCAGTAATCATGATTACTTTTAATAATGTCGTTTTTACATCACTAGTGTCAATTTAATAATTAATTTATGTCAAAGCAGATTTTTGGTAATAAAGTTTTAATATAAAATTTAAAAATATAAATTTTACATATGTTTTCATTGATTATCTGAATAGCAATTAACTAAAATACCCATACCAAGGTTTTAAAAATTAACAATTATTTCGTTATTTGAAATAATGAACAAATTTAAAATTTTTAAAATTATTCATTTGAATTCCTACAAAAAAGAATCCATTTGAATAAAGTAATCAGTTTTAATGATTACTTAAATCAATTTCTTGCACATCACTACTTCAATTTAAAAAGTTAATTTAAGTGTGGATTTTTTGTTCGAAATATAATTTTATTATCGAATATTATAAGATGAATCCCAGTGTGAATGATTTTTTTTTTATTTTTTTGAATTACAAATAATCGTAGCACCCACAACAAGGTTTTGAAAATTGTTATAAAAATGTCTCATTACTTGAAATATTGAAAAAAATGAAAATATTATAAAATAATCATTTAAAAAACAAAAAAACTTAAAAATTCATATTACAAAAAATGCAAAATCATGAATCTTACCTTTGATTCTATATAATTTAATGTTTCCAGACAGAATATATTATAGTTGTATCCAAAAGGTGTTATTGTTGCCGTTTTCAAGTTATTGGGGTATGGAAGTTGTGGTTAAAAATTAAACTGTTTGTGCCGGTGTCAGTGTTTGTAAAATGATGATTTTTGATTTTAATGTTGTAGATTTGAATTTCTTTTAAATCTAATGTTGATTGTAAGACTGTTTTAAAATAATTCCTCTATTATTTCATTTACATTTAAAAAAATACCAGTATTCTAAATGTAAATTGTATTAAAATGTAGTGTGTGTAAAAATATTCAAGTCCTGCAATGAAGCAAACAGAAGGACGAACAGGATTTTAAAAGTCAAGGACCGTCACGAACAAATGAAGAAAACTGAACTTTACCTCTTCTTTGCCAAAAAAATATTGTTAGAACTAACGAAAATCGGTGTTTGCAAATCCATCTCAAGTTCTAATCACTTTTATTGCACTCGTTTTCAACTTAAACTTCATTTTTTTGCACTTTTTTTAATTGAAAAAAATCGGAATACACATATTTATCATCTTTTCTGTAAAATGGTTATGAACTAAACTTTTAATTTTATGGATTTCAACATATAAAGTAGTACGCATTGGCACATTGTCGAGAATCCTTCTAAATAATTTTCCAATGTGCGCAAATCAATATCATAAGAGTTACAGGACCAACTGGACGGACACACAAGATATCTAATGCACTTCTTTTCCGCAATTAATCAACTCGAGGAATTTTAGGACACGATTCGCAAAAAATCAAAATTTCGGGAGCGAGCCACCAAATCGATGGAAATCAATAATAGGATACATGGGAATTTAACTATGGAAAAGGATTCAATTCCCTTTTGTAAAATTAAAAATATATATTATTATCATCATTTAAATAATTAATCCTAATTTCAAATATTCAAAAAATCAATACCAGATTAGATTTAGTAATGTAATATTTAATTCATTTTAATGCATAAATTGTAAATCAATTGCAGTCCTGTACAGGAATTAAACATTAAATTGGTCATTTTTACATTCATTGAATTATCATTAAATTAGTATAATTCAATTAAAAATTCACGTATGAAAATGTAATTAAAATGTCCTATTATCGGCCCACAAATTGGTCTAGAAACCAGTTAAACGAACTCCAATCTAGATCACTGTCCAGTCTACCGTTTAACCAGTTTGGGAAAACTAGAAACTGAACAAAACAATAAAAAAAATCAGGACGGATTTTCGTTCGTCAACGAGTTTTGCGACTTTCCAAAACTACCATCTGTTTTCCAGCGCCGAGAGAAACTCCGCCATTTGCCTAAGAATTCTTTAAAACAGGAAGAAAAATGGTGTGTTTTTAAAAGAGCGTGGTGTGGGTGGTTTATGCGAGGGTTGGTTTTCCACCCCCATATCTCTTAAAATTTAAAATGAGATTTTTACCGGGGAAGCGTCTCAAGAAATGGCAATTATTGGCCGAAAAACGGGTTTTCGGACATGAAAGGGCCTCGAAAACCTCACAACTCACCAAAAAACCTTTTTACTTAAGCAATTATAAAAAGAGAAATTATGAAAAAGCATTTTTCTTTTCATAAGCATTTTTAGAGGGATGAATACGAAACGCGAGGGTTGGAAACCACCCACTTTCATTATTTCTGTTTCTTAATTCAGATAAGACCGAAAATGGGTGGAAACCTTTCTTACGACTGCTGTGTTTTAATTCAAGCATATTATTTGAAAAAGTTTTATTTCATACCACCCAAAAGAAGAAATTTATAAATAAAGGAGAGAATAATCCCATTACTTCTTGTTCTTCGTTCGGTACCCTCCACCCACCCCCTGGAGCACCCCACATTTGTCGGTCGTCCGGGGAAAGCAGCCCCTTTCCTTTCAAAGGGATAGGAGAGAAATTATTGATTTCTTTTTCATCTCCACACAGAAATTTTGAGTCTTGATACTTTTGTCAAGAGAATATTAGTTTGATTCCAAGATAATAAGCATGTCCCATTACTTTTCGCCAGCTTTGGAGAGCTGCTGTGCTGCTGCTACCACCTCCCGCTTTTGGGGTGTGTGCGCAGAATTTTTGCACACCCAAATTGGCCTCCAAGTTTTTACGACGACGACGCAGGACTTTTATACAAAAATAGTGAATTTAATTCCATTAATTATTGATTATTATATTAATTCGATAGAAAATACGTGCAGATTGGAATTTTAATTACTATTTTCAAAAGACTCTTCTAAAATCAATAACATACTAATACAATTAGTGGATTTTTCAAAAAGATAGAAATGTATTCCAATCTATTCTTTGAAAGAATTTTTTTAATAAAATCTAATATTTTAATAATAATACAACACAAAACTTACATTACAATGAATTTAAAATTTGAAATCAGAAAAGGACACGGCATTTATCTCATTAAATTTAAATTATAGCCTTAGACTTATAAACAACTTTGACTTTTCGTGTTAAGGAACAACATAAATCTTAAAATGTATTAAAGACGATTCTCACACTTTAATTGTTCGCAAGCAGAATTTCTATTTTCCGCCGGGACCAAGAAAACCGCAACCACTTTCAGTTCAGTTTCCTTAAAAATTCCTTTAATTTATTTTTACAAGAAATAACAAAAATGTAATTAAAATTTGGAATTAAATACCAAAATTATTTAGACTAAATTAAAACATTTTTAGAATTTTTCTAAAACTATTTTGAAAAATGTGAATAAAACGCTTTATAAAATTATTGGGTATTTTTTTTTTGCTTTTATCTTAATAAGATAAAATAGAACAAATATTTTTTTAATGTTTGTTAAATCTAACGTTTGTTTCCCATTTAATGCAATTCTGTTTTTTAAAAATGCTTTTAAGAAATCTTCACGGAAATAATCCTCTTTAATTATCTTGTTTTGGGAATGATTATTTGTTTTATTGTTTATTGATTCAGTTGTAATGTTAATAATGTAAAATAATAGTTTTCAGATATTTTTTCTCTATAAATAATGTATTTTTGAATTTGCAAATGCAATAAAGGCCGTTTATAGTAGAATTACTGATTTGAGTAATGAAAACCCGATTTTATAATTATACACAAACTAATAATAAAAATAATTTATTATTTTCTGCTTTTCTTGAATTTTTCTTGTTTGTTAACACAAAATCTTATAATCTTTAAATTATGATATCATCGGGCGAACCGTTAAATTTAAAAGTCTTGATTAATTCTGTTCACATTTCTAACACGCGCTTGCCAATTATAAATCAAACTAATTATTTTAAATCTCACAGAACAGTTGTTTTTTGAGATTTTAAAAATATAATATATAAAAAAATAATTTAAAGGATTTATTTATTGCCTATAGAAGTAAAAAAACATTTAACCAAAATACGGTACCTTTTCAGTCGCCGAAATCTAAATGGTCTCTGAAAAGAATTTAATCAATAGTGTGTTTTCGTCTAAATTAAACGCACGCGGACAGTTTTATGTTTATCTGTTTGCGGCTAAAAAAAACTGAAGAATACAATTTTTAAATAAGCACAATTTCACGCGACGAAGAAATCAGAATTCATAATTGGCTTATCGTCAGAAGCCGACTGAAGTAAAGCAGGAGTCAAATGTAGGCAGAAAATAGAAGCCGCAAATACTGTCATTGGAGATGGTTCGTAACAATATACCTCAATTCAGGAATAATATATTTTGAACAAAACTAAATGTACATTTAAATAAATTCATATTTATTTTATTACTGTTTAAATTAAATCAAATGAGAATTGGTTTCTCTCTAATCAAATAGATTTAAAAATAAATAATTGTTATTTGTGTAAAGAATGTGTGAACTGAAGGTTTTTTTTATTATGCGTATATGTTTTTATTTGAACTACGTAGGATTTCATGATTACTTTTTTCCAAAAAAGTATTTCAGAGTGGAAAATCATACCCACCTTGTTTGTTATTTTCTTATTTTTTGACAGTTAGAACACCAAAATTGAATGTAGTAAGCCAGATAATAATTAATTACCCAAGAAATTTTTGTGTCCAAACATAACAGAAACAAATTTGACTAAATATTTATGGAAAAAAATCAATATGATGGATCATGGCTCTAGAAAATTGATTAAAAAGTAATTCTACTAAAAATGAATACGTAATGTTAACAACTCATATTAAACGGCATTTAACATATTTTAGTTTCAGTTTTTAGGTTTAATTGGTGGAAGTGATTAATTCAAACCAGGTTTTAAAAAATGTTTGATATTACAAATAAATTATCAAATACAAGAAAAAAAAGTTTACAATCATTTTTTACCATCATTCACTGATTAAATTCATACTAACATTAAACCTCTCCTGAAAAGTGGCGAGGCCTATACTGTCCTAGTGTGCGGTGCCGAATGGCGGGCCTAATAATCACTTTTTTCCTATCCCATCATAAGGAGCCAATAGGAGCAATAGGGTCAGTCTATAGTAAACATACTCGCAGTCCAAATTTTTAGATGGTTTCTTGAAGACGAGGTGAGGGATAGAAATATTGATAATTTAGAAGTATAATAAATAGGTATTACATATAAACCTAATAATAAAAATTACAAAAACACTAACTTCATTTTAAATTTTACCTTTACCTTACTAACTGTCTATCCCAAACTAACCCTAAACCCTTCCCTTATACTGAGTTTGACCTATACTGCCCTCGTGAGCGGTGCCAAATGGCGGGTCGTTGGCACATATATCCTATCCACCTCCCTTAAAACAAAAGTAGATAGCGAAAACGCCTACGTGAGGAGGGGCGGTGGGCGGCACCCATCACTTCAAGGAATCACGATGGTGCAACGGTCCGGTGATCATTCATATGTATTTATATATATGAGTGAGGGCTATAACTCAGTCATGGGTTGTTTGGTCCAATTGTACATTACATAACACAAAGAAATAGAAAACAGAATCTTGTTCTACTGATTTTCAAAACTAGAACACCATATTACGTACTGAGATTAATGGAAAAATTTAGGTACTACTCGTATGAAATTGTAAAAATAAATACACGTAGTACAATGTAAGTATTTTGCTAATAATTTCTATACTTAAAGACTAATTTTTGGGCCAACAAAATAGAAATAATAATCATTTTACAAATTTTTATGGTTCGAACAAGAATTATGTTGAAATGAATTCAAATTATATCCTAATAGATTGGTTTTCATACTTTTTAGTTCACCCTTAATAAAGGAATTGTTAGCTTTCTGATTCTTCCAAAACCAAAAGCGTCTTCAATAATCAGTTAAATAATTCTTGTTATATAAATTACGCATTTTATACACATTTGTATCTAATTACATAATATTTTGATAATTAAAATGTGTTTGTTTCAATCTCTTTTAATATAATTTTTCGTAATAAAAAATGTAATCCAGACCAGAAACTCTAAGAAGAATTGTTTAAAATATTAATTACTAATTAATACTTGATAATAATTAAAGAACAAACAAAAATAATTATTATTAATAAATCACTGTAAAATTATAAAAATATTTGGTATTATTATACTATACTATACTACTACTTAATAATAATTTCTATTGTAATACAACTTCCTTAATTTTTGTCCTTTTTATTCATTTGGCTAAAAATTAATTAGCATATTAAAAGAAGTAAAATTAAAACCGATTGTCATAATTGAAATCAATTGTTTTGATTTAAACCGGTTCAATGAAATGTCCAGTACCTCGAGAGAAACATGTTTTGCAACTTCTAGTGTACTGGTCAGTTGGGGTATCCCTTCCTTTTGAAAGTAGCAAAACAAGTTCATGCTCGAACAGGGTGACGCCGATGACCAGTTCAAAGTGTGGATTACTTTACGCTTGTAATTTATTTTTCCGTTCAAATAAAAACAACAAAATTACTTCAATAATTTGAAAAAATGTAGAAAAGGTGTAATTTTGTAAAAATAAAAATACTAGAGTATTGTTGTTCTTAGAAATCATCCAATCAATGTATAATATTGTCCAATAATATTCATTGCTTAATAATGGTTTATTGAAACAATTTAAAATAGACAAAAAATATACACGTTTCAAGTGTAATAATTTTATTTCGATAAGATTTAATACTCTACATGATAGGTAAATTAAATTATCTGTTAATTTAATAAATAAGATCATGTTTTTACTTTTGTTAAATTATAGTTTTAAATAATTAATTTTTTCAAACAAATATAAAGTAAATACCAAAATCATAATATTGTTCCAATTTTCGTTTCGATCTTACTAAAATAAATATCTAATACTAACATGGCAAATGAATGTTTTATGACAATTATGTTTATGATTTTTTTAAAATAATATTTTAAAATCAGATATTTGAATTGATATTTTTGGACTATGACATTTATTTACTATTGACTAAAAGTTTTAAACAAAGAAAAAATGAAATGTTATAAGTATTCTTTAATCTAAGATATGAATTCGCATACTCTTTAATTTTTGGGATATATTTTTATTTGATTTTTTTCCGGATTTTCCTGTTGTTCCAGATAAACACATTTGCGGCGGTGACGAAGAGGAAAAAGAGAGAATAGTAAGGAATGCTTGAATCTAATGTTTTTTTATTATGAGAAAATATTTGTTTGCAGGACTAAGGAGTACAACATTTTACGGGATATAAAAATAATGACATGACTAACATATAGCTATTTTTGCAATTCAAAAAAAATATTTCACAAAATATAATTAAAAATTTTATACGGCACAACAAATCCAAATTAACAGCAATTCTTTTTTTTTAAATTTATCTAGAAATAGAAATTTAAAACCGCCTCTTCATTATTTTTCTTCTTTTCAAATGCGTAACTGCACTGAGAAATTAAATAAAAAATCATATCTAACGCATTTTAAATTATTTCTCAGTTATATTTTAGAATTAAGTGATAATTTTTTTTTTGAAAATGGAGTTGGTGAAAGCTATTAGAACAAATCAAGTTTGTAAAATTGAATTGATATAAAAAATTGTTAAATACGTGAAAATGTGATTAATCCTTTTCTCCTACAACTATGAATCAAAAATTTTCCTGTTTTAAACATGAATTTTAGGGACTGATAAAAATGAAAAACTGAGGCACTTTTTGTAGAAAATTTCAAAAATTGATTTAAACTACTAGAAGTGGTATTTTTAATAATAGAAAAGATTAAATGAAGTAGGAGACAAATCAAGGAAGAGCTGAGTGTTAAATGGGAACGGTGCGGTGGATCTACTCTAAACACCTAGTCTGATTTAAGTACAATAACTTATACAAGAGAATTTGTATTCAATTTTGTGATTTAGATGAAAAATGAGAGATAATTATATATCATAAAATTAAACATTTTAATAAAAATTGTGTGGCGTGAAAATCCTACCACACCATTCCAAAGTTCATTATTTTTAAGAAAGTTTATTAATTTTAGTAATTGTTATGATATATGCAACTATTTTGTTCTATTATAGTCTAAGCCCCTGATGGGCAAACAATGGCCCGTGGGCCAAATCCAGCCCGCCGAGGCAGTCAATCCGGCCCGCGACATGATGAACCAAAAAATTAAATTATATATATTGAAAAAATATATTTTGTGTAAATAGAAGAAAATAATATTTTTTCAAGTACGACATTTAAGCATATAATACTATGGAATATAAAAAATAATAAATTAGTTTGTCATATATAAAATTATTTTCTTTGTTTTCAATTTTTTTAAGCCCGCCAAGATAATTTATGTGTTTGATCCGGCCCTCCTCTTAAAAAGTTTGCCCATCACTCGTCTAAACAATAATAATTGATACAATTGTATCATTTCGAACTTATAATATAATATTTTACACTAAAATTTATTTTGGAAGAGTAAAAAAATAGAATATTATTTTAAATAAACAATTATATTCCGTATCGAAAAGTAGACTTTTCTTTACGCGAATTGGTTCTGAAACGGTTTATTTTATTTTTTGCACGTTGTGCTCCACTAATTGTCACTAATTTAATGAAAATACATATTGTTGTCAAAACGCTGCGAATGGTTTTTGTTTTTAATTATCGATTACACAAAATAGCGTTCGAAACACATGTGAAATCGGTTATTACTGCACTCATTTACCTATTTTACATGATAAATTCGTGCTGTAATAACTTTTATTTCACCACTTGAGTTGAAATAAACTATTATTATACCTTTTAAATCATAATTATTTTTTCTTAAATAAAAATAATACCAGTAAGTAATCTTTCATGATTTTCAAATTTTTAATTAAGCCTTCTTCGTATTGTCGTTCTTGGGTTTTTTTTAAATTGAAATAGCGTTTGTCGATTTAATAATTCTTTAATTTTTTGTAATAAAAAATAATATCGACTATCGACTATATACAGTGTGAATTGAGGTTATAGGCGCACTCGTTTATCCTTGATATCTCTGGAACCAAAGAAACTGGATCTTCACACATCTTCAACACACAGTATATCTCTTTACAGATTACAACTTAAGATCAAAGCAGATTGCAAATACTTGTATCAATTTTGCGAAATTGC
>JXOV01002309.1:0-18338 GCA_001014945.1 Clogmia albipunctata
AATTGTATATATTTTTTAATAATTTTTAAAATTTTTATAAAATAATTACAATAATTTTCGCTTTTTTCCCTGAATTCCATCATTTGTATCGCTATAAATCAAACAGTTTTCATGTTATTTAAAAAAAATTCAAAGTGTGTATGATAAACAATTAGTTACTTTAACATATTTTAAAATGTGTTGCAAAAAATGCTTTCATCTTTTATATATTATCACTTAAAATTAGCGTGCCTTAAGGCCCGCTTGTGCATATATGGTTTTTATTGATTTTTTAGAGGTGATTTTTTTTTATAATTTGAATTTCTAATAAAACTTAAAATGAAAATGTTGTTTGAAATAAAAATATAAATGTTACGTTGACTTTTTGAAAATTAATTACGAAAGTAATTATAGTTTTAATGAACACTAGGTATATTTAATATCTTGAGCGTAGCGAATATTTTAAAGAAAGCTTGTTGTGTTAATAATGCTTATTGCTTATCAAAAATTTATGCATTTTTAAATAAATTAACACAAGAAACTTAATCATCAGTTTAAATAAATTCAAATTTAAAATTTCATATGTCATACTTTTTTCTGGTTCATTCCCTCATTCTACGGTGTGATTGGTTACACTATATAGCTTGTCATTTCTTATTTGCACAGAGGAAATATAATCTTTAAACGGATTGTTTAAGTTTAAATATAAACTTAAATGTAGCGACAACATCTGATTTAATTCTATATAAAGTATTACATAAAATAGTTAAAGCACGAAATTGAGGTATCCTGGGAAGGAAACCAATTGGTAATCGAGTATATTATTGAATTTTTTATTATAATCAATAATATCTCTCTGTATTTAAATTAATACAGAGAGATATTAAAATAAAAATAATGAAATAGCCGGAAGGATCCAATTTCATTAATCATTGTTATCCAGCTAAAATCACCGATTCGATTAGTTTTTGGCAAGCTCGATCAAATATAATCTAATTCCAATATTTTATTAAACTATTAGATACTTTTCAGTAATTTTAATCAGATTTAATAGATCTCTTCAAAATTTTAAATACTATGTATTTCATTAAGTTTATTGAAAATATTGTACTTATAAACTGATTGTTCCGCATAAGTGGTGTAGTGGTTAGCCTCCCCGGAGGTAGTCAAATCCCGGGCGGACATTTTTCAGCGCGAAAAAAGTTTCTCCATTTGTGTTTATCAATAAAATTGCGAAATAATATTCATAGCGAATTATAAAATAAGTAAAGGCGCAAAAAATAAATAAAATGGGCGGATTGACTGGATCCATTTACAACCGGTATAGGTGCTATTAATTGACTAATAATACACTGAAAAACACATAGTCACGAAAAGTCTAACACCCGATGGTTGATGTTGAGACTACCCTAAGTAATGTACTAGAATGTAGTGGGAAAATAAACCGATTGTTCTTAAACATAATAGTAGGGTATGGATGGAAATATAAAATTTAATCACCAAGAAAATTATCAAATTAAAAACATCATAAATCACTTATATACAAATTAAATTTGAGATTATAGTTCTTCAGCACTTTTGGTGTATATAATTGCGCATTTGATTGTTGAAAGGATTTTAAACAATTTGAAGAAAGTTTTCACTGGTAAGTAGTACACGTGATTGTATGTGTTCGCAACCGAATAATTCATTTCCAGTCGAAATGTTTGCAGACAGGGAAGGAATGTACTATTTGCTGGGAGCTCGCGAAAAACGCTGTAGTCGGGGCTCATAACTATTGAAATAGCTGGAATTGTTTCATGTGAACATTGTTTTTAGCGTCAGAATATTTTATATACGGATAGTTTGCCGCTTTAAAGTCGCACACAATCCCTAAATATTTTCACGCTTTCGGGAATGCCGGCAAATAAAACTTTTCAAATTACTTGGGCACTGTTGGTAAGTAATTTAATGTTGATTGGAAACTGGGTGTGTGAGCAATCGTAAAGTTTTTGGACAATCCCGAAGAGTTGGTTAAATTTAATTAGCTGTACATCTGCATAGTTGGGCGTTTAACACGTGGTAAGTTTTATGGAAACTATTCTCTCTCATTTCGGATTCGATAAAGCTGAAGCAATCTTTTACTCTCGGCATGGCAGAAATCTTCTAAAGTTTTACGCTTTTCAAAATATCCTACATTGGCCCAGTTTACTTTAACTCCTCTCCTATCTTCCGATCCCAGTTGGTTGTTTGTGTTAGAATAGTTATACAACACAGCTCCTCCACAGAAACCATATGAGATAAAATAATTAGATTGGAACATGGTCCATTGGCCACAGCTGACACACCCACATGTCGGAGCTAATTTGGAGAACTGTTTCTTTTGTTCCACTTTTCCCCATTGTTGTTCTTAGATAATCGATGCTTTAGTTTTTAAGAATATTCGTATACATTTTATAAAGGTAATTCACGATTCAACTTGTTTTCATGATTAATTGAAAATGAATTTGACTCTAACTAAATGGTGATTTTTAATAAATTTTTATTACAAAAATAATTAATTTGTTAAGTTATTCAAAATTTAACAAATATTTAACATTTAACAGCACAGCATTTAAACAGAACAAAACTTAAGCTAATTTTCTTCAGAACACCCATAGAATTAATTGTCAACATTTTTTATTAATTAATCTATTGATTTATAGAATTATTATTGGTTTTATGATTAGCAATACTCTGTAATTATATATTCGTTTTTAATGAAACCTAGAAGCGTTTTTATTTTATTCTTAAAGTTTGTTAATACACAATTACATGGTTATAGTTGTGTCTAGATAGAGCTTTGGCCTTTTTCTGAATAAATATTACAATTAATTTGTTAAAAGAAACTATGGTATTTATTTTATATTTTGAGATCTCATGACATAATCAACAAATCAAATTTCGAATAAAAATTAAAAACAACTCCGTTGATTGTGGAGATCATACACTAATTTGAACATTGCTGTATAAAATAATAAAATATACATAAAAGTACATGAAAATACTAAAATAAATATAAATTTTTAACATTTAACATTGGCTTTGATAAATAGTTTAACTTAAATTAAAAGAATGATTTTAACCACAAATTCAAATAAGATATAGTACGAGTATTTATAACCTAATCCTAGCTCATAATATGGTTCTGATATTAAACGAATATTAAAGTGAAATACATCTAAAGCATATTTTCCGTAATTTATGAATAACTTTAACAATTATGTACTTATTTATTTCGATAGTATGCTTCAAACAAACGGAATTAGGGTGTTATAAAATTAAATTCACACTCTATTGAGCCGAAGCGCAAAAAACCATTGCCACACGATTAATGCGAAAAGTTTGGTGTTGAATTGCCCTCTTGGAAGCTTAATTTCACAATGATTATGTTCAATTAAAGCAATAAAAGTTATGAAAGTCTTACCATAACACCGGCCAGCCAGACCAAAAGTTAAGATTAATATTGCAGATAGGAAGTTTCTATGGAAATTAATTGAAGATCTTGAAGGCGTTGATGATTCTGTCGAGGTTTCCATTTTGTCCATATCTAACCAGCTGAATCGCTTCTTATTCTGGGAATGTGCATCATTCACCTGTCGTTATTTCATGTGACTCTCAATCGAAGAAGAAATTCTGGAAAGAAATATAATATATTTCAAAATTAGATTTTATAATCAATAATAAATTCATGTTATTGATGGGAAAGAAGATATAAGTATATGTGTCCGTATAATTTAATATTCATAGTATTGTTTTTTATGAGAAAAACTAAAGTCCGGAAAGAAAGTTTGTTTGTGAAATAATCGCGACGAAAAGGTTTTTAGCATGTGATTTTTTTCTATTTTTCTCCTCAAAAGCTGATAATCGAATGTCAAAATTCAATTTTGGACTTGAAGCTGTACATTTCATTAATAGGGTTGTCGTTTATATCAAACATGTTTAGAATCAGTTTTGGTGTGGAAAGGATTTCTAAAAATGTCCTTTTCGGATATGAGACCCGTTTTGAACATTATTCATTTAATCATGGGAAAATTAGATAACCCAATTAGGATAATTTTGAAACTAATTTTTGTGTGATACGTATACATATTATAAAATGTTTACTTATAAGATGATTTTAAAATATTTTTCATAAGGCAAGATATATGTACAATCGACCCGTCGTTAGATACCGTGAGGGCAGTATAGGCCAAACAGTATAAGGAGAAGGTTTTATGGTAAGTTGTGTATCGTCGGTTACTAAGATAAGGGTTTGATTTATAATTATTGTTTAGTATTTTTGTTGATTAAGGTCCTATAAAGTATTTTAGTACATCAGAAAGAATCCACCCTATGGTTGAATGGTTAACGCTCGCCTGCTTCCTCGGTGGCTTCGATCGAATCCGGATCAGGTCTTTTTCTGGCATGATAATGGCGTCAAAACAAAAATGAAATGGGCAAATTGATTAAATCCCTTTACAACCGGTATATTATTTTATATAACTAATAACTTTACTGCAATCCACGGTCGGACAATCTATGAGCCGAGTATCCTAAACCTATCCACAAACTGACCTTCTGAAACCCGTATTAACAGAGCGACTCTTATAACACCCTACCAAGCCTTGCTCCGGAAAGTTTCCGCTAGTGGACGAATGAGGGAGACAGGCCAGGAAGGGAGGTTTGTAATCGACGTCGTAAGACCAATAATCGATTATATGGGAACTTCGTGTATGTTTGTGAGCTATAGCCCCCGAATGTGTCTCAATTCTCAACCCAGCATAACATAACAATAGCTCTACTGGATTTGTATGAGCTAGATGACTTAAAAATTAATAATAATGAGTATATTCGTAGCCCGCCGTAGCTGTTGTCAATAATGCGACTATAGTGAATGGATGTCGGTAAAAGAAGGCATTGTTCTGGAGTCGAACTTTGGCTGTAATTTTGCCGAGAGACAGAGGAGAATGAGCAGAGAGAAAGTTGTAGTAAATTAAAATTTTCATTACAACGATGGCAACAATACTACTGACAATTATTTCAATGTACTATACTACCCCATGATACTAAAGCGTCCTCCCCGTCCTTCCTCGTACAAACACACACTGCTTATTGAAAACTGTAAAAGTGGTGGCGAAGGAGCGAACAGAGGAACAATTAATCTTGTGCCGAGGAATGCGCCCCGGAATTTCTAAATGAGAGAAAGCTATTCAAATTTCTTTCCACTCTGATATATTCCTATTAATAAAAGTCCGCCCCAGCACCATCGTCAGCTCGCTGGAAGCTCCTACACAGCGTCCTCCTCCTATTCTCTCTATCTCTCTCCAGGGCTGACTATCGGTTAAATTTGTCGGTGGAAGAATGATGAAGTGGCAACAATGTATGTGCATTAGTCTGACGATGTGCTGCTCTGCTCACCAGACAATTTCAAGTTTGGTTTTAAAGACTGGAAAAACACTCCCGAGTTAAATGATGAAACCAGGCTCTGAATTGAAAACCATTACTTTTAATGCAGACCAGTCTGCAGGTGAATTGATTATTTCAGGTTAATGAAACGCCAGAAAAAGGTTAAGTGGTTATTTCTGACGAGGCAATTCCACGTTTAGTTAATGCTCCTAACTTCGTAACAATAATTATTATATTGAACTAAATTTACAAAACTGTTTGATATGTATTTATTTTCTGAGATTTATATTACTTGAAAAGTTTTAATGCATTTCTGTGGCCTAAAATTTATTTAACTGCAATATTTTTTTTGGGTAAAGACGTTGTATTTGTTCTAGTGATATAAAGGATTCTATACAGTACTAGTGTTATTCTTAGGCTTCAATGTGTTAATTTATTTAAATAAAAGGTCGATAAGATAAGGCATTATTAAACACAAAGATTGTTTTATGCCATAAGAGTAGCGAGTGAGTTGAAGAAGGCCCGTCGACCGTGTCTAATACAAAATTTTATGCATTTTTGAATAAATTTACACAACAATAAAAAAAAATCGTTTTATTAAAAAGTTGATTATGCTGCTCTAAATTGAAAATATTTGAAATATTTTGCATCCCCTCATAGCCGAATATTTTGTATCGTTTTTTTATTCATAGTCGCAAGGCGTAGTTCAAAGTTTTCCGAAAGGTGGNTAGCAACAAAAATTCATAAAACCTTTCTTTCAACCAAGGGATCGAGCTACAACTATTCTTTAAATAAGACTGAGCAGGCAACCATGTGGGAAACCTGAAANGTTTTAAAAAAATTGTTAATACCAGCATATCACAGATAAGCTACACCCATCAAAACTGACCCACATATAAATTTAATGGATTTCTTTCACGGAAGTCACAATTTAATAATAAAAAAACACTTGTGCTATAATAATGACTTTGATAGAGCAAATTTGAATGTAATAATATCGATTTTAAGCAACAAAAATGCATAAAAACACTTTATTAAACCTTTCTTTCAACCAAGGGATCGTGGTGCAACTGTTCTTTAAATAAGACAAGCAGGCAACCATGTGGGAAACCTGGAAAATAACAAAGACTGTAAATAAACTTAACCATGCAGAATTTGGGATAAAACTGTAAATAGTTAAGCCCATAGTNATTAAATATTATTAAACACATGGGTTTTAGCTATGCTCGTGACTTAAAAAAACCTATGAGTTCAATAATGAATAAATAAATTATTCCCACGACATTCACGACNGACATCATTGTAAGAATTCAACTGTCATTGAAGAAAAATAAAGAAATCTTGAATCTTTAAATAAGAGGTGAAAGAGAGAATATTCCCTATGTCCAAGATAGAAGTTAACAATCCTCTTTTACATCACCTAATTGTAGTAATAAAACAACAATAAAATTTGTTAACGATTTATAATTTTTTAAATTTAAATACAAAAACCTACGATTTAAAAAAAAAATTGTTTTGTATGAAACATAATTATTAAGTATTATTAAACACATGGGCTTTAGCTATGCTCGTAACTTAAAAAACCTAACTAGGTATATAATATCAGGCATTATTGAATTCATAGGTTTTTTTATGTCACGCTCCATGGTCAAATGGTTAGCGCATTCGGCAGCCTCCTTAAATTCTGGTCGAATCTATTTCCAGCTAAAAAAAGATTCTATTTGTGTAAATTAATAAATAATGCCTAACGTATTGTAAGGTAGTGACAATAAAATAGAATTAAAATAGACGGATTGACTGGATACGTTTGCAACTGGTCGCTATTAATTGATTAATTAAGAATATACTGAAAAACAAATTTTCACTGAAATGTCCAACCCCGTTGGTTAAGATTGAAATCGATTTGTTGTTTATTATTTAAAAGTCATTCAAGTATTTATTGTAAAATACATGTTCCATTTTCATTTAAAAAAACAGTTAGGATTTCNAATTGATTAATTAAGAATATACTGAAAAATAAATTGTCACTGAAATATCGAACCCAGTTGGTTAAGATTGGAATTTGTTGTTTATTATTTAAAAGTTATTCAAGTATTTATTTTAAAATACATATTCCATTTTCATTTAAAATCACAGTTAGGATTTCTTTATACTCTTCAGCTATATTTTTGTCAGATAAGTTGATCAAATTAACATGTAGATTGGTTTACAAATGTAAAAAAGTTGAAATGAAAATCGATTTGTAAAAACTTCTACTTGCGAGGAAACTTTCTCTTGGGCACTTTACAGAAATCGTTTCCTTCCCCTTCAAACTCTGTTATTCGTACAAACAGCCATTTAATTGGAAACCACTGAGCTGTCATCAACTTTATCAAAGTCTTCATTACCACTCGATTCAAATCATTAATGTAATAGTATCACGCTTTAAAATTATTAGAACAGGCACTTTGGAAATTTCTTCGACGGTTTTTCTTCATCTTATTTCTATCTTTCTTAGCTTTTGGAAGTGTTTAGACGGAAAGGAATGAAGTGAAGAACAGCCTCTTAAAATAAATTCATTTAGAGCTCGCCTTGAGAATGTAACTGGTGAAAGAGATCCGTCCGCGTTCACTTAAGGTCACGATTTTCTCCTTTTTATATTCAGCTACTATCTTCTGGCCAGAATAAATAAAATTAAGTCGGGAATAACACTTCGTTACGGACGCGAGACCAAAGAGGAGAGGGGTGGGAGAATTGGGAATGAGAAGGGCGTGCATGTAACACACAGAGTTCATTGGGATGGGACTTGGGACTCTTCGTTCTGGCAAGGAACATAACAACAAAGTGATTTTGTACGACACAATCCCCAGTCGTCGAAACGATAATGTTTTCGCCAAGTAATTTGCCAGTTCCTTTGCTCCTTTCTCTCCTCTTTTTTCTCGGCTCTTCACTGCACTTGTGTCTGAGGAACGAATTTCCTTGGAAAAGACCAACTTCTTCCGGTCCTCTCTAATAAATGTACGTGAATTAAGTGAGATTTGTGCAATGTCAGGACGTGAAGGGTGGATTTACGAATTCAGTGGATCTATCTCTTGAAAATCACTGATTTCCGGGCCTGATTAATGGACAATTTTACATGATTTTTGTTATGATTGGCTTAGTGTGGTGTGGTGAGAAGAGCAGCCCGAATCATCCCCTAGGGAAATAATATTTCACAGGAAATATTTTATTTAATCGAAATGGATCTTATCGATTTGTTGGCTCGTTATTCGCCCCCAGGGACCCAGAAGTGATTCACCAGGTTTTATTGGATAATCTTCTTTTGGGGATAAAGCACAATTGCATTTTATCCATTTAAAGGGTGATTAATAGTGTCCTGTATCGGTATTTCAAATATGTGGTGTATGAATTTAATATCATACATTACTTTTAAAGAACTGATTTATTTAATAAAGTAGAATACCCAACCCAGTTAATTGCTGTTAATAATATCCAATATTAAAATTTGTTTATATTAAACTTAGAAAAACACTAAATCTTTAATTTAACCAATTACATAAACCTGTAATACCCAAATAATAAATAGAATGGAAAAGTTGCCATAGATGAAGATAATTTTTTAAAGTAAAACTCTAAAAAGAAAATTTATGATGTTAACTAGACGTTCAATTAGGATGTTATAATATAAAATTTCCACTTTCAAAGAAAACATTTATATTCCACCTCAAACTTCAATACTTTAAATATAAGTCTTTAGAATTTTTGTAAAGAAGGCATTTGATTTTGGAAATTGGAACTCTGGGTTATCTTAATCGTGCCTTAGATCCCCCCATATCCTCGACCTTAGTTGCCAAACAGCTACTATGGTCAATTCAATTGTTCGACTCAGATAGATTTTCAAAGCTTGGATAGAGTGCACAAAATCTAAGAAAAAAATCTTATCTTTCTAATAGAAATTTGCTGCAATTCAAAAAATGGATACAGATGAAAGTTTTGAAAAGATGGTTTTCTTCGTGATATGTATTCTCTGTTTCGGAAGCAAAAGCCGTCATAATAAACAATGATTCAAAGATATGCTATTCAATTGCCAATTGGGAAATATTGGCATAGGAATAGCAAGAGCATTTGAAAATTTTCACTACGTAAAACCATTAGTTAGACCCAGACAACTGAACTTAATAGAGATCCATATAAAATTTTTCTGTGTATTTAATTGATTACATCTCTTTTAATTTTTAAAAAATAATTAATTTTGGTTGTATTTCCCTGGTTCCTTTTGAATAGCTATATTGCTATATATCGAACAGTATTCATAATATTTACGAAAAATAAATTGTACCTATATGATTGACAGAAATTAATAAGAATTCTAAAAATTAAAATAAACATCTCCTAAATAATGGTTTCTACAATATATAATCACTCAAAGTAGGGTCTTTAGGTCTTTTGAAGATAATTAAAGACTTAAAATACAGGATAATTCATTTATTTATCTTTATTTTAAAAGGCTTAAGTGTAATTTAAAATTAAAACAATTATTTGAAATAAATATTGAAAATATGTCAAATTTTCTTAGATGTCCCTCTTACTACAGCTTTATCTGTTATTGGATTGATTGTTTTTCCGGTATCTACACATATTTTATGAGTAAACAATATCTTGATGAGGATGTCATAATTGGATTACCCTGTGCTCTTGTCCTGGGCTGAGTCAAATCGAGTTGCCACTTAAAGTTCAATGACAATAAACACCTCTCTCTTTCCCGGAGAGGGTATTTCCAATAAACGTGCTCATGTCTTATCTTTCGGCCATAAGTAGATGATGCCTGGAATTGATGCTGCTTCTGCTTGGCTCAAGACAAATAGAATATAAAACCATATAGGAGCGATACTCTCGTTTATGAGGTGTCCCATACTCGTATAATTCCGGTCATGGCAAACAAATGATATTTTTTGGCACAAAAACATTGATTTCCGACGACGGCGTCAGAGTACAGTGAACAGAGAATGGTTAAAGGCTAAAGCCAGAGGAGGAGGAGGGTTTGACAACGATGACGACGACGACGGCAGAGCTGAGCAAAGGGGATCGTGTTTTATTTACTGCGAATCCAATTCAAGATACAGCACGTTTCTAATAATATGGTGCTGGCAATAATAACATAACGTCGTTCTGCCACGTCTTCCCAGCCCCAGAGTGTCGAGCAATCCAGACCAGAATCTGGAGAAGGATTTTTCCTCGACTAAATTTGATTTCTTCCCATGTTCATATAGTATAGCCACTTTTCGAGTATGTTTCAGAGACTTGTTTGGCGCGTCGCCGCCATTTATACATAGTTTGCATTAAAGCCACAAAATGTAAAGCGGAATTTAAATATTGGTCCAAGGCGAAGAAGCTGGAAAGGAGAAGCAGCAGCGAGCGGATTCAGCGAACCATGTGGTTTGGTTTCGTTGCAGAAAATTGGGATTAAATTCCATGGCCCGAAAACTGGAAGCTAGATAAGTTTTCCCTATTTATTTTGGTGGTGATGGTTTTGGGAATTCCATCGAATCCAAAGAGAGTATATTATTAAAATTCCGAAATCGCCAACAGATAGGGCCGCCATCCATTAATTAAAAAGGGCTCACTCTCACCACATTACGCCCCATCCCTCCACCCCATCATTTTCCAGTTGGCGGATTCAAGCAAAATCGACCATTAATCGATCTCTGGGCCTTTCATTTTTATTGGCAGTCTGTCATTCGCAGATTTTTCACGGCTCCACTTTTTCCACATATCGGTTACCGGGACGGANGCCACAGTACGCCCCATTCGTCCACCCCATCATTTTCCAGTTGGCGGATTCAAGCAAAATCGACCATTAATCGATCTCTGGGCCTTTCATTTTTATTGGCAGTCTGTCATTCGCAGATTTTTCACGGCTCCACTTTTTCCACATATCGGTTACCGGGACGGAACCAGATACTGGTATAATGGGAAAATTGAATCAACGCCAATGTTAGACCATATGCCAACAATTGATACTGTTTTCATTGATGGAATTGGAATTTAAATGATGAAAATTGCCAACATTTAATTCTGTTTTAATTGATAACCGTTCGTGTTACAGGACTTTTTGTGTGATTTATCACAATAATTTAAACAATGTCTACTAATTTTTTTGGACATATTTGATTATTTTTGTATATTATTTAATATACAAAGGAAAACGTTAATGAACCTTATTAGTGTAAGTAGAAATTATAATATATATTCCTGTTAAAAAGTAGTCAATTCTTATTCATCTTTTTTTTACCAAAGGATCAAAATCATAACATTAGTAAATTTCTTTTTAATGCTTAATAAACTATAAAGGAAAAATTTACATATTATATTTTATAATTAAAAATATCTGGGTCATCGTCAGGTAAAGCTTTCTTCACCTAATCCAAAAACCAGTACTGGATTTGTTTTCAAATTTAATTCTTATTCTCATTAACCAAAATATATACGTACATAAATATATCAATTAAAATAATATCCTTGAGACTCAATATATTAACAATAAGCCAATCTCCTATATAAAAAAACTGTATACAGATGTTGTTATTGCTTTTAGTACATAAAATACAAAAATATTAAACAAATAAATTAAAATTATTTTCGAGTGAGGATTCAAATTTTATATGCTAAAAATAAAAAGAAGTATGAGTGAGAATCGAGACATGTGAAAGGAAATTGATTATTATTAGCTCAGAAAAAGGAAGAATTATTTTATTTTTAATACTAGACTTACACGAACAAAGTACTACGTGCAGATTGCAGCGGTTTTGTAAATGCCTCCGCCGCATACCAAATATTCCCTGGCCAAATAATTTATTAAATGAAGAACACTTTAGAGCGTCATTAGGCATAGAAAGTGGTCATATGATCAGAAAAGAAAACAACGACATAGTAAAGAGGCTCTAGGGTGAAGCCCATATGGTTCGAGGAAAGGAGGTCGACCTGTGTCCTGGGTTCGATCGGTATAGATGGAGACAAAGCATATTAACTAGATCTAGCTGTTTTATTCAGCAAAATATTCGGGAATTCTAGGGCTAAAATTATATAATTATAATTGAAAATATATTTATTTCTTTTTAAAATTTAAAATATTATGTTCTAAATAAATTAATACCGAAGAGAAAATGTCAAGTTGGTGTAAGTTTAAGTTCTGTTGAGGTATCGAAGTCAAATTAGACTCTTGAATTGATTTGTGGAATAGTCATTCCTTGTAAACTGAATAACAATGCATTTTCAACAACCTATGATAGTACAATTTTTTTCTTCATTAAAAAAAAATAGTAATTTCTATTTTTTTCCTCTAACATTTTAACGAATAAAATTAAATTATTATACATAATAACTTAATAAATTATATTTAATATAATATTTATATAAAAAGATACAAATTCTTTAAAAAAATCGAAAGAATAAAAATTGTTTTTTAATTATCATCCAGCTTTAATTTCTTTCAAAATTTCATTTGTTCAAAACAACACTATTTGTTCTTTGCTCCGCTCCCTTCTGAGGAACACTTATTATTCGAACAATAAGAAGTCAATGATAACAACGGAAAATTGTTAAATCGATTATTTATCTATTCAGTATAGCGGCAACGATAATATCGGGGGCTGGGGGTTGATGGCAACCGAAACCAAAGTACCTGATCCTTGGGTTCACGCTCCATTCCCCCTTCTAATCCAATAAATAAAGCAAACGATTGTTTGCACGGTGTGTGTGATGGATCAGAGCAGAAGAGGAATGAAGGCTGGTTGCTGACAACTGCTGTTCAAAATTCCATCACCCCTCCTGAACAACAAAAGATTCTCCGAATCATCCCCATCAATAAGGGAAACCCATTATCTTGCTCCGCAGTAGGGTTTCAATCTTTTGGCGCTTGTAAAAGTGTAAACACAAATATTTTATCAGTCGATTCGCACTTCCACTTTATTATTTATACATAATTTTTCACGTGTTTTGGCAAAGCTCCCTTGTTGACGCTTTCCCAAGCACAGGATTAATCATAAGCAGACGTTTTTATTGCTCAACTTTTTTTTTGTAGACAATGTTGATTAATTCAATTTAATAAAGTCAAGGGTTAGTGGGTGTTAAGCAATGTTCAGTCATTTTTGTAATTTATTATTTCTATTGAGATAAACTAGAGCCAATGTTCTATGTTGAATGAAAAGATTTACATAAATAATTGACCTGATATTACCATGTTGTAGTTTTCTATATAGGATTTGTAATCATTAACATTGAAATTAATGAAATAAACACATCTGTTATAGTAAAATGCAACAATTTAAAATTTAATTTCATTTGTACTGATTTCCGACAACAGGTCATTTTATTAAAGCCTTCATTCGAAACTAGTTTATTATAATGACATTCTATATGCCTGTACTACAGTTTTAAATTGTACTGTCCTCATAAAATTAATGTAACTTTATATTATGTAAAAATTTCGTCACAATAATTTTCATGCATTTGATACTAGATAGTACTCTTTGTTCCGTCAAAGACGTTTTTATGACACTAGTGCTTTTTATCAAGTTGATCAAATTCATATGCTAGNCTCCATTTGAAACTAGTTTATTATAATGACATTCTATATGCCTGTACTACAGTTTTAAATTGTACTGTCCTCATAAAATTAATGTAACTNGGCCATAATAACTTTCATGCATTTGGATTACTTCTTATTGATATTAGAGTACTATTTGTTCCATCAAAGACGTTTTTATGACACTAGTGTTTTTTATCAAGTTGATCAAATTCATATGCTAGTCAGCTTTGCTGGATTTTTGCTGTACTAACTAATTGAATGCTTAAAAGTTAAGTGAACAGTTTTTGAAAAAAAAATTCAAATTTTTTTGTGAGAAAAAATTAAAAATTTGAAATTTTTTAAAAAATCGATTTTTATGTTAATTTAAGTTATTATACATCTGTACTATAAATTTAAATATTACTAAATTTTAATATTTAACGTACTTTAAAAAAATCGCATGAATATTTTCCATAATATTGATTTTTTATTTGAATTGTAAGAAAAACTAACCTGAATTTTGATTTTATAGTTAATACTAATTTTTCCTGTTTCTTTCCGATAAGCTTTAACGCCTCGGGTATTAAATTGCCTATTAATTCAATTTCCTGAAGTGGAAATAAAACCCGTAATTCGGACTTCCCTTTTCTTAACTGATTCTAGTAATCGACATCGGACCGAAGTAGTAAAATGTCCGTTAAAAATTGCGCGAAATAACTTTCCTTGAGGTGATTTAATTTGTTCTTTTCGAACGAGACTGGACGATGAACTAGTGTGTAGTGGGGTAGAGTAAAGACTGTAAGTACAATAAAATTTAATTATCCTGAAATAATGACCAAAGGCTTTCGGATTTCCTGTTGATGGTGAATGATAAAAAATGAATCCATTTTCTGGAATTCCATGCCGATTTACTGGCTTTGGCGAGAGCACCTCTGCAGTTAGTCAAAGAGCGAGTTTATTTGCGGCAATAATTCTTCCCGCCGTTCTTCATCCCCCCGCTTTTACTCTACTAGGGCAGCTATTATTAATGTTGGAAAACAGCTCGGTAATTAAAATACAAGACGCTTTTCAATTACAGATTGCTCGGGACATTAAAGGGCGCTCTAATACCGGTAATTTGATGTACTCTTTATATTAAGTTCACAGATGAGCGCTGCTAATCTTTGGTGTCATATGTGCCCTAATACCCTGGCTTAGTGCAAGACCCTGAATAATTGATATATAAATCCTCACCAACTTCACAACCCGATTATGTGCCAATGGTGACGATTACAGCTCAAACTTATGTACCACACTTTGTTTGAGAAGAGCGTCGAAAACAAAGACCAACGAAATGGACAAATGTAATGATCTCGAAAAGGGTTCATTGTTATTGCGAGAAGATAACTACTCTGATACTATTGCTGGTGCTCTATGGCGGAGTAATCCTCTTTTGGTAAACAAATAAGAGGGTCGTCGGTCTTGTACTAAAACCAAATTATTTATAAATGTGGGTGTTTTTTGAGTGGGGAAAAGGTCGACAGTTTGGGCGTCATAGCGATTATCTGGCAATTTAGGTCTGGGCTGGGGACAAATCGCTCAACAACTATTCCAATAGCGGCGACCCAAATACTTGGGATTCCTGGCAACTGTCCTCAGTCCAAAATATCTTCAGTCACCCATCAGCACTACCGCAAATGTAATAAATATTATCAATGGTGTCTCGATAACATTTAAATCGATTAAAATGTAAATTATTACAATTGAAATATGATAAAATGATTCTTATTGGGAATTTTACATTTTTATACGTCTCTCAAAGATACATAAAAAAGTTTTTTTGCTGACAGAATGTGTAGTCGTCTGTTTTTTTAGCAAAGAAACGCGAAAAATCGAGTCGAAGGCGAGTTTTTCATCATTTTCAAATCAACCGTGTAATGGCAAATTTTTTTTTGTTGGATTACGAATATTACCGAGGATAAAAGAGAATGTTTTCAAGGCTTTTTCAAGTTAGTGGGTCTTAAAGGTTGATAAACTTAAAATTACTAAGAAACAAACAAAATATATATATATATGATTTATACGAAAATTTAGGGTTTGTATATGGACTTATAAAAAGTTAAACAGATGCTACTTGAAGATAACATATTACAGAATAGTTTTCCTACACATGCACCTTCAAATCATAGTAAATTGACCCATTACAGGTAGAACAGTCCCGATTTGTAAGTTATGCAAAAATTGTTCAAAATAAATAATAAAACAAAATAAAAAAAATTAAAAATGTGTAAAGTATTTATTTTAAAATATCGATTTGTCATTAAATTTGACCGGTCTACCTTTTCTTATTATACCAAGCTTTTAAATAACATTTTGCTATAGAGCTACTTATAGAGGTAATTTAACCCGTCTTAAAGATTATTGGTAATAACAACTATTTTCTCTATAAATTTTAATTGTGAAAATATACACAATTAAAATTTATATCATTCATTATGTTTAACAAAATTGATTTTTGATTTTTTTCCTAATTGAAGTTTTGAATTGTACAAAAATGGTCTGGTCTATTATCCCCTTGGGTATTAAACGGATAATAAAATAAATTATTAAGTATCTCAATACACCCTTTAAAAAAGTATTCAAGGCATTTCTGTTGAAATGGTACACAAACCGAGTTGTGATTGCTCTCTTCGTGCCCAAGACAATTATTGAATGTTCTAAATTTTCTCACGTTCGTCCACAAGCCCCTTTAAGCCACTTTGTCGATTGGCGGCGTTCAACACACAGAGAACAGCAGCCCTTACGCCACTTAAAAATATAAATCATTTCGCAAATTACAAAGCCATTTGTAGTGTGTGTGTTTGGGGCAAAATCCATTAAACAATTCCTGAGTTTGCACATATTAAATCTTACTGGTTGCAGTGCGCTTCGGTACACAAAAATATTACAGCTTTTATAATTTATGGATTCTGGGTTCTCTGCACCAGAGGAGCGAGAGGGAGAGAGTACAAAATTCTCGCCAAAGGACGACTATCACCTTTGCCAGGAGTCAGTGTTATAACACAAACCACCAACCCACCACAGGTAGTTAATTCATTACCTTCAGCAAAACAATATTTTTGCCAACACTCTCACGCATGCCACCCTGTTTATAGCGCTTAACATTGCAAATTAAATTTAAATAGAAACAACATCGGAATGGGGGTAATTTGGAATAAATAAGTTCAGAAAGGGGACATACCATAAAGTTTGCTGTCACTACAGTCGACTACAGGTATTTCCGAAAATGTAATTCCAAGCAAATATTTTTCGCTCAGTGAATCAGCATATTAATTTAAATTAACCGTATTTATAATCAGCATAAACATACATGTAAAGAATACTATTTTCATTAATTGAGTTTGGACTGTAGTGGTTGAAATAAATGTCGTACCGGCAGTCATGAAAATCACCAATAAAAACAAGAAAATTTATCACACAGCAATGACATTTATTACAAATTTGCATGGGGTAGCTATTTCTACCAAATAGAATTCGATTTTCACGTAGTTGTATTTTTAGCTAAATGTTTAAACAGTGTATACTTACTTTCCTGTATTGGCTATTTGCAAACAGGATATCAAACAACAATTATTTATTATTTTAAATTATTAATGAATTTTAGTTTGATAAATTTGTCATTATATTAATATTTTTTATATTAAAGACATCATAAAGGCACTAGTGATTTGAACAAATTTTTAAAGCATTAAAGAATTTTCTTCAGTATTAAAGTATGACCTCTGTGAAGATTTTCATCAAGTCGAACAAATTTATATAGACATCATTTTCGTTGTGAACTGTACTAACAGATTTTCATTTTAACTAGTAATAATAATATGTATTTATTAACGCCCCTTGGGCCTTGTTTGTTACATAATTTTGTACTTCATTAACAATTTCTTTGTGTCGACTTGACTTTTCTCATCCATGCTTCCCCGTATCCTCTTTCATCTAGGAGTTACTCAACGGTTCTTGGGTCCTGGCAACACGTTTCTTTAATATGCAATAATGTCTCATCTTCCAATCCGCATATACGGCAACTACGATCTCCTCTCCAGCTTGATCTTCCACGTTCTTCATTACCGCATCTGAACCTGGCTATTAGAGAGATGTTTCTTCCCCGCTGCAGATACCAGGCCAATCTGTCTGTGTGAAGAGAACTGTAATGAGAGAGACTAACTTTATTATAGTTGAGTTTATGGAAACACTCAATGTCTCTCATCTACAGCTCCCCCCATAAACTTTCACCTCTACGACCCGCTGCATTGATCTCCGTGTCCGACCAACCATTTCTGTTGCAATATAGTCTTCGCCCATCATACCAACTAGATTTGATGCCACTGTGGACTTCNTATGGAAACACTCAATGTCTCTCATCTACAGCTCC
>JXOV01002315.1:0-15044 GCA_001014945.1 Clogmia albipunctata
TGCGGCTATAACCTCAATTCACACTGTACGTCTGGAAACTAATTATTTATTTTACATCTTTATATAAGAAAAGTCATTATAAATACATGATTGAATAATTTTTTCTTTATAATTAATTCAGATGATGAATAAGTTAAACACCTAATCAATCTTGTCCAAGTACTTGAACTCGAAATACTAAAACACGAACTTGGCTCAATTGAGTGCGAATATTTTCATGTTTGGATGGATTTTCCCACCGTTCCAGAATATTTTCTGGGGTGGGTATAAATTATCGATAACGGGGAAGGAAATCTTTTCGGGCTTGGAGAGATAAACAAAGCCGTTCTCCGGTCTCTGGGGGCCTTATTAAGAGACTATTGTTTGGGAATCATGGAAATAAATCTAATTAGATTTCGGGAGTGTCTGGCCAAAGGAAAAAAAGAAACTCGATGGCAAAAACAGAGAGAGAGTGAAAGAGAAGCTGGGAAATGCCAAAGCGGAGGATTAGAAAAACACGTCTGGTAATTGGACATCGATTTCTTTCTGATGCGGTCTTCTAAATAGGGCATAGAGAAGAAGCGAAGAAGAGCCAGGGGGAGGGGACGAATCCCAATTTATCACTGGGCCTCGAGTTGTCAAATTAGCAGAAAATGAATTATTCGGTGGCTGAATTGAATTGGACCTTCTGTTGATGTGGCTTTTGTGGTTCCAGCACTGAATCAATCATCCGGAATTATTCCCACTTTGCCATTGTACAAGTGGCCTCTTGTAGCTTTGTTTGGCTGGCAGTCGTGTCAGACAAAAAGAGGCCATCCTCAATTGGCCCATCGATTGATCAATAAACTTTGGGCCAAAGTGTTGGTCTAATTTGGGCAATCATTTGAATACTCGAACCCAGTTCATTAATTTTAACTTAATATAAATTTGAGAAATGAAATTATGAATGAAAATGCTTCTAGAAAATTGCTTTTGCAATCCCACATCAAAAAGTAAGCTTTTAAGTTTCGTAATGTGCCATTTTCTTACTAGTGAAGTTATAATCTGCGAAAAATATTTCAAAATTCAAACTTCACTTAGTTTTGAAATAAGTTCTTCGTGTGATATAAAGACAATTACAAAAAATATATACCACTCCTGTGTAAAATACATTTTTAACGCAAAAAGGATCTAATTTTACAACATTGTGCTACTATGTTGTAAAATTAGCTTTTTTCCTACAGTGCGAGTTAAGGCTCTATACGCACCCACGATTCTTTAATATCTCTGGAATCGTGATGACGCAGGAAATTCAAATTTACACACAATATCACTTTCAACAAATTGTATGTAAAAAATATTTGCAAATACTTTGAAAGGTTTCGCGAAATTGCTAGAGAAAAAAACCAATAAACGCACTTGTATCAATAGTCAGCGTCATATACGCATCCCCTTCCCTTATTTTCATTATTGGGTATTTTTTAAATAAACTTATGATTAGGATAGTTATACACTTCGTTATATTTCAAGAATTCCGAATAATTGGGTCGCTATGTCATAGTAGGCCGCGACGACGACTAACGAAAGCTATCTCTTACAAGAAATATTTAATTCGCAATGTATACCAAATTTTAATAAGAATTAAATACAAAAATTCAATTTTTTATTGTGAAAAAGTATTATTCAGTCACTAATAAAACGAATATTCGATTAATAAAATTTTACTTGAATTTTATTTGAAATACCCGTTTTAGCTGAATTTTTATACATTAATTATATAAAATAAACAATTTCAACAGACAAAATTAATTTATAAGTATAATAACATTTACTTTTTAAAATTTAACAGCATGGGAGTGGATTCTTATTTAAATTGTTTATTATTTTTTCTGATAAGGCTCATTTTTCAAGCCTTTTTCCTGAATTTCAGCGCTTACGAATCATATTAAAAACTATTTTTTAATATGTTCAATCTTTTAATAGATTAATAAAATACAAAAAATAAGAATCGAATGAGTGATAAGGCACTTAATAATTTGTGCATTTTAAGAAGTCATTTTAAAAATGAAAAAAAAACAATAATTTCTTTATGCTTTGTTTGAATATTAAAAGATGTATTCCAATTATGAATATGAATGCATAAAATAAATAAGGCATTTTGTAAATTGATGTTATTAATAATGCACTGGTACTGATAAATATGACTGATATTTAAAATATGACTCGAAATCGAGTTTTTAGACTTTCAATGTGTGATACTGGCGACCTGCTATAACATCGCGATCCAAATTTTCGTAATTCTGGATATATTTCGGATTGTCTAACTACCGCCATCATTAGATTGTTTAAATAGTGTCCCATAACGGAGAAAAGGGGGGTGCGGCTATAACGCTGACCCATTCAGCGTTTGCAGTTTTTCGTTTTTTCGCAATTTCGCAAAATTGATTCAAGTATTAGCAAATCTACTTTCACCTTAAGTTGTAATATGTAAAGAGATATACTGTGTGTAAATTGGAAGAACCAGCTTCTTTTGGTTCCAGAGATATCATGGTTAAACGGGTGCGGCTATAACCTCAATTCACACTGTATGAACATAAAAATCATTGAAAACTATTATCCAAATATTAGATTTTGTGCCGAAGAAAGCGATTACCAAAAATTTTCTCTTATTTTTGACAGAACTTATAATTGCAAATACATATTACAATTACAAAATAAATCATACAGGGTGCTGTTTACGGTTCGTCGAGTAATTAATTGAGTGCCACAAAATATACCTAAATTAAAATGATTAATAATTCGAAATAAATACCTAAGAATGCAATTAAGAAACTCAACTACAATTTATTTAAAATAGGTCAGAAATATTCATTTTTATACAATTGTAATTATAGAAGAATCTTCGTTCTAGGTTGTTCCTTTTAAATTTCCTTAATTACAAAAAAATACAATTTAAAAATTAATCATCAGCACAAATGCAAAAATTTTAAAATATGCGTTATGAAAAAGTATTCAAAAGTGATAAGGCCATTGTTGGTACTTCAAATTAACAAGCGTTGACCAAAACCAACTACATAGATCCAATGGCAAGAACTCACCTTTGGCCATTGTCCTTATAATAATGATAATAGAACGAGTGAAAATGGCTCGGATCGGATAATAATTGGCAAAACTCGCAATGAGGGAATGGATGGAGGATGTCTGATGTCTGGAGGCAATTGGATGCTGTGCCCTGTGTTCTGCCCTGCATGTCCATTAAACAGTTGAATAATTGCCGGGGAAATGCAGCCAGATGAATTCGATACACTCCATTAACTGTAATTTAAATTGACATTTTATCACAAAGTCGCAATAGTCCATTCTATTGGCAGTAATTCAATCTTATCGCAGGCGAGCAGATTTCCCGATAAATCCGAGTCTTTGTCCAGAGGGCTGAGGAGGAAGAGGGAGACGGACAGAGAGAGATCGGAATTGAAATTATCCGATCCTGTTTTGTAGTAAAAATGAGGACGAGATGGGCAAAGTTGGAAATTTATGAATTCCAGTCAGATAACTCCTCACACAAAAAGCCAGTCCCAGTCTAGCCTTTGTCTCTCACTCGCCATCTCCATCTCTATTCCTCTTTTTGTGTCCCCAACAGTGCTCCATTTTATAGATTAAGTTGACGTTCCTACAAATCGTTTATTCAATCGCCCTTTTTTAATTAATTAAAAACAGGAGACATTAATTGAATTACGTTCTCCCCTGTTCTTCTACTCCTTGAAATTCATCCATTTATGCATCTGATGGCCTTTATCGATTCACTTTGTCCAGATACTCCTATTCAATTTTAATCACGTGCTCAGCATCCAATATCCCTGGTGGTGGTTTTAACAATATTTTGCAATATCTCAAATTCGATAAATTGTGGCTAAAGTTTTGAACGATTTATGTTATTTGGATTTCGTTAGTTATAAAGTGAATTAAATGGGAATTTATTCGACATATGTTTTTCTGTATTATTTTTACAAAATTATTATTTATTAAATATTTATTTTACATTTTCATTATAAGTCGCTTATTAGAAACACTCTGGGACATTAATGACTTGAATTAATTATCCGATTGTTTCTATAAAGCGATAAATCTCTTACTGTTTCTATAAGCCGAACGTTTCAATTATCCGTGGTTCAACTAAAAGAATTGTATTGTAATGTATCTCTTTTTATTTTTTTTATTAATTTTTAGGAACAAATATTATAAAAGTCTACAAATTTGCAATTGTTAATAATGCAAACAAAATATTTTACCTAAAACGGTTTCCAAAAAAAGTCTTGAACATTGCCTTACATGCCTGTGTCACTGTATATTCATGAGCACTAAAAAGAAAATACCATTCCACTCTTATTTAAAAAATCGAATTTTTCGATTAATTGCTCTTATTAAATAAACAAGATTTCCCCCGTAAAAATTTACAGGTAGGATTCGAGGCCATATCCATGGTAGCCCCGTGCTATTATATTTCCCATTAATTCAAAAGTGTTTTATTTAAAAACAATATTGAGCACAGTCCATTTAAATCAAAACAATTATTGAATTCTGTCCTCAAAGTAACCTAGATCCCGTAGACACTTAAACATCCTCACCAGAAAAAGAATGATATGATCGGTAGAATTATATGTTTTATCATTTAAAAGTTATGTAATCCAATCACTATTATGAATAAATTTTAATCGTCTCTCATTAGTATTATTATCTTCTGTCTTTCTCTATTTCCCTCTCTACGGACCTTTTTCTAAAAAAGTAAAGATCTGTTGCATCTCGTTTTCTCTTCATTTACGGCTTGTTGTTAGAATGAGAAGAGAAAACTGTGACGTCATATTGTGACTAAATTTCAAAGGAACATTTTTAGAACAGCACAAAGTGTCGGACTTTGTGACGTCAATTCTCTTCCGCAAATATAAGGATAATATGGAATCTGTATTTCATTAGCAATCTACTGCAGTTTATAAAAATTAAAATAGGACAAGCATTAAAGCCGCTATGACGGTTTGAAATTTAGAGTGACATTCGAAGTACCGTTACTTCATCCACGAGCAGTAAAAAAAGACACCAATGACAGAACCAGAAAGGTTATTCCTGGTTCTACAACTCCGTATTCTTTTTCGGTCCTTGCCTCCTACTAAACCTTACCTTACCTATAGGATGCTCAGAAGGGCAATTTATTGTCGATGGTTGGTAGTTTTGTGATAAACAATAAGTAAAATTAATTTGCGTTGGGCAAATCTGGACAGATTTCATTACCATGACTAGACACACAACTAGTTCATCGTCTCATTCTCATTCGTTTTTCTCTGTATCCATGGAGTAGCAGCAAGTACTAAATGAAAGGTTCTGGTTGTATCGATGAAACAAAATTTGCACGTACTCTCCAATCCCTGAAATATGTCAGACATACAAATACAATTAACGGTTTGATTCGATTCATGCATTTTAATCAAAAGTTTAGAAATTTGACTAAAGTCGTAAATTTTGGTGACAATTTGCGTGGAAATTTTGAATTATTTCAGCACTCCGTGCAGAAAGTAGTATTTTTATACGATAATTAGTGGGTACATATAAAATCAAGATTTTCCATGTTCACAGTTTTTTATCAATAAATTCTGATTAGGTTAAGTGAGGACTATGTAAATTTCTGGATTTATAGTGAAAGAGTATATTAAGCTTAAATTTTATCCAAAACATCAATATATTTTTACTGAAAAATTACACTTTCAAATTTATCTAGTTATAAAACAATAAAATCTAAGAATAAATTTAAAAATCTAAAATTAAAACAAGATACTCATACGGCCTAATTTGACTAGTAAGAATTCAAATAGAAAATGCACTAGCCAAAACATGTGCCTGAATTCAATAACTTGTATAAAAAGTGATTACGTTGTTTAATTATAAAACAAGTACCTATAATACAAGTAATTCGGTGGAGAGTGTTGTTGAGCTTGATAAAACACGGATAGAACAAGTATTGTGCCTTTAAAGCGGCTAGAGAGGAGAAGAGTAGAAAATACGTTGAGGACGAGCTAGGAGGAGGCTGAACATGGAGTAGACTTTAGTCGTTGAAAACTTTGCGCCACTCGAAAAACAATTTGAATAATTCAAGATACCGCACCACAACCTCTTTCCGGAAGAGGAGCGTAACATTATCCGCCAAGATTGTTTACAAAAGGGTTTTTCGACGAGAGTCAGTCTTCAATATAATTAGATTAGGAGGCGCTCCTCTACGCGAAGAGGCTCTCCCCAGAAGAGGGAAAGAGAGGGCAGATAAACCCTTCTTCTTTTGGGGAAAAGCGGTGATTTTCTCCTCTTCATCGTCCTCGTTGTCGTCGTGCAAATTTGTAGACATTCTTTTCTGACAATTAAGCTCCGAGGATTATATTACGTTATCATTTTCAGTGTAATTCATTTTCCATAATTTATTTGACAATTTAGCCGGGTTACATTGTTGTTCCAAAAGGCTGAGCAGCAGGGATGAGACGCAGCCCAAAATAGCTGTCTCAACAGAAACAAACACACACACACACACAATTGGAAACGTAAATTTGGAACCGACAGTCACCAAATTCATTAATTAAAGAGGATAATAATTAACGTTTCATTCATCATCTGATTAAGGTAAGATCGTTTGCCGAGATTTAATCACTTTTGGACGGTTATAATGATTTTTTCCGTCTTCACCTTTTTTTAAATAATAGTGTTAATACATTTCGTTTTCTTTTTTATTTTTCCCGATTTGATTAATAAAAAAAGACTTTTCTAAATAGCAATTATATGCCAGACTCATCTTTCTTCAAATCGATTCGAATATAATTTTGAATTCATTTCATAAGCTGCTCTAAAATTGATATATTTCTCTGATTACGAATGTATTATCGGGCCAAACTGATACTTAATATTTTATTAAACAAGTTGATAAAAACTGACATATACCGATTTGAGCTTTTATCCAATGCGGGGCCTTTGTTTGCCATTTGCTTCATAGGTTTATGTTTTATTTACATTTATTTTAATTAAAAATTATTAAACTAGGATTTAAAAAATTAACTTTATAAACAAGTATATTTTAAAAAAATATCCCCGGTGATCTCAATTTTGGTCTATGTTCTGTTCTAAAAGAACATAGTGTATCTGATGCATAGAAACAATACAAAATCATTTTGCTTAATACTAATCACATCATCGCAAATGATTTGTAAACTTTTACGAAAATGCAAAATGGCTCTTGCGTCATCTGAGAAGAAGGCCAAGGTGGCTGGTACTGTTTCGAAATTCATTACTCGTTTCCATTTACAGCATTTTATAAATTCTATTTGTCTAAATACATTTATAAAAAAAAATAATGCAACCGGTCTCAACTGTCAAACAACTATCATCATCAATATTAAGCCCAGACCGGTACCGGTTGTAGAGTCATGGAAAACAAACATATTTGTAGAATTAAATGTTTTATCCATGTACGATGTACGACATATCCCACATTGATTTCTAAGATGAAACTATTGATAATGATAATATTACATAAAGATAGCACGTTACAGTGATGACAAATGAATCATTAAAAACAAAAATAGACAGGAAGATAATGCATGGAATGTACAAATGACTTAGCAAAATCTTATCTCTCAATTTGGCAATAGTGCATATCTAACACAAACCAAAGAAAAATAGTGCTTATTTAAGAAATAAATAAAATGGTTATGTTAGAAATTCAGCCGAATATTCAGTTTTCAAATTTGGCGCCATGGTTGAATTAGGGACTTTGAATTTTGGAGGTTATGTAAACGTCAAAAGGTGTAAATGTTTGTTTACTTTTGTTATTATAAATAATCGCTCTTAAATTGTCCAAATTATTCTGGGGAGAAGACAAAATTGTGAGTAGAAGAGATAATTGTTATGTGTTGTATATAAATAATGTTTCTCTCTCCAGGAATTAAAGTGTTTTGGCACGAAATAAAGAATTAATACTGCGCTAAGAGACCTGTTTTATTCTACTCTGCCCACTAAATCAATGAACCTCCGTCCTTGAGTACAGGACCAGAATTGTGTACAATATTTGAGCCTTTAACGAATCGCCGTCCTTGAGTTCAGGACCGCAAGTTTTTTTTAACAGGTTATATCGTTCAATTAGTAAACACTTTTATACAATTCTATTAAAAAAGCTTTAGTAGCCAATACTTTCACTTTAATTTTGTACTATTTAATTGAAAATTACAATTTTAGATCTTAATATATATGTTTATAGAATTTTACTCTTGTTTTCCCACACATTATATAATCAACTATAAAGAAAGTATTCAAATATCTAAATATTTGACTCATTTAAAAATAATATGAAATTCATACAGCTTATTTTCAGGGTCTCTATTTTGAAAGAGTTCTAAAAAGGAATTTGTAATAGTTATTTATACAACAAGGTCGATAAGACAGGTTTAAGCCACGAGCGTAGTGAGTACCTTAAAGAAATCCCGTGTGTTTAATAATGCTTATCGACCGTGTTTTATACAATCACATTGTTTTCATTTCCTTTTCTAATTCTCTTTCTTTCACATAGAAAATATTATCCGTCAATGGATTGTTTTGAATTTAAAAGGACCGCAAACAGTTGATTTATTACTTATTTGTACTAATTTAAATTAAAACCATCCGTTAAAACAGACTAAAACACATCCGTAAATCTAAACCTTACATAACAAAATTGACGTACATATAAATTTGATTGATTTCTGTCGCGGAGGTCACACTTTAAGAATTCTTTAAAGAATTCTTTAAAGCACTTTTTTTATTATAACGACTTTGGCAGAACAAATTTGAGTGTCATGATATCAATTTTAAGCAACAAAAATGCATAAATTAAATTACATTTCAAATTTATTTTACCAAAAAAATTTAGTAGTAATAAAAAAAGTCAACATTTTCAATTTTTTTTAAATTAATTTTAAAAATTTCATTATTTTTTTTATTTTTTTGCAGTTCTATTTTTAAAACATTTAATTAAATTATAAAAAAAATCAGCCTTTAAATTTAAAACTAAATATCTGGGAAAGCTTTAAAGAAAATTGAAAAACAAAGGTCTGGCCGGATAATTAAAATTGGGAGCATCTCGAATGGAGTCTGGTTCGTCTCAGCTGTTTCATAAGCTGCCCTATAAATCAAGCAAAGAAACTGGTTAAGTGGAAACGATTCCGGGTGATTGATTTAGTGGCATCGACCGCAAAAGCCACATCAAGGCGGCGGCGGAGGAGGACGGACTGGTCTGGTCTGAGTCCTTCCTAATCTATAATTCATCCTCGATCGCTAATCCGAGAACAAACTGGTCGACTGGCGCTCCGAAAAGAGCCCTTAATTTGATTTGTAGTCATCCACCTCCACCTCCTTCTCCTCTCTTCTTCATTTAGGACGAAGAGGAGACGACGACGAAAAAAGCGAAAACAAAGCAAGTGAAAATAATAGAAAGACATGCGATTGCGGGACAATGGGGATAGGAATCGATGTCCAATTACTGGACATGTTTCTGGTCGTGTCGCATTTCTGGTCTTCGTGTTTCAAAATTAATTAGATTTATCCTCATTTCGGCCATATCAAATCCCTTCAACTAGGCTGTTGCTCCCAAGAGACCGACCCAGGACCATTCGTCAACGTCCTAGACAGCTTTTTCGTTCGTGTTTTACGCCCTTCTTAATCCCCAATTGCGCCCCAAGACCAAGTGAAAAGAATCAAGGCGAAGTAGTGAAGAAAAAACCCTTCCAAAATGTCTATTTCTGAAAGCTCGAAAATGTGCAAAGAATTCGCTTCAATGCATACTTTCGAGCCATTATATTCGAATATTGTGCTGTGTCGGGACAGAGGAGAAAGCATCTGTAATCTCTCCACTCCTGTGCCCGAAAGGCTTTTGAAATGTACTTTGGAGCACTGAAACATTGTCGTCATTTCTCCCATTTCTGATGCAGTCTCTACTCCTGTTTGTGTGTGGGTGTATGTGTTTATTTCTGCAATGTGCACAATTTCTTTCCAACAATGCCCTTTTCATCCCTTAATTGCAACCATTGTTCGTTCTGTTGCATCCCGAATTGAATAGATTTGACGGAAGCAACAGATTTGTCGAGAACAAGGAGCTCCTCGCTTCTTGTTTCAATTCCATTCAATCCACTCCACTCCTCTCCGCAGTCATTCAAAAATCTGCCCCGTGAACGGCTGCCTCTTTCATGTCCCTGTGCGAAATTGCTATTTATCCAGCGGATACAATGTGGACAAAGCACCAGCAGTAGCAAAGCACCTTAAGAGACACAAGTGAATGCCCCCCGTCAAAGGATTCTCAGCTCTTTTTTCCCGTCAGAACGGCGTCCCTTTGTCTTTGTCTACTTTCAAATTAACCCTCAATTGAAATTTTAAAATGTTAACAGTGACAAGCATTCTGATTCGGACAAAAACACGTGTGCTTCTAATAAGCATAACTTTTGAAAATTGACGTTTTTCAATTATTTGTACCTAATTCCCAAAATTCTAAGTTTTGAAATAAATATTCTACACATTCCTAGTTTTAATTTTTTTTAGTTTTCTTAAATAATAATATTTCCCACAACATTCCGGAATGGAACTGGGGGTAGTCTCAACCTCAACCAACGGGTGTTAGACTTTCCATGACTATTTGTGTTCAGTGTATTAGTAGTCAATTAATAGCACCTAGACCAGTTGAAAAAGAACCCAGTCAATTCGCCCATTTTATTTATTTCTTTGCACTATTACAAATGTATAATTCGCTATGAATATTATTTTGCAATCTTATTGATATACACAAATGGGGAAACTTTTTTCGCGCTGAAAAATGTCCGCCCGGGATTTGATCCCACGACCTCCAGGAGGCAGTCAAGGGTACTAACCACTAGACCACATAAGCGGTTTTTTCTTTAATATTGGGTATTAAATAACTAAAACTGTATAACCATATATCATCGAGATTGTTCCTTCTTTTAATTACGTTCTCAAGGGTGGGTATGGCAAAGATAAAGTGCATAACGCTCTCTTTTCGTGATAAAAAGAAAAATTGAAACCGAAAGTAATATTCGATTGTTATCTACTTTCATAAATTGCAAATATATTTAATTTAATTAAAGAATGGAAAGTCTTATCTTTTACTAAACAAACAAATTTTGAAAATAAATATTAAATAAATTGTACAAAATTGTGTTAAAAGCTGATAAGAAAACACGTAATTAAACTCGTGTTAAATTATCCATGTCCATTTGTTTAAGCAACGTTATACTGTAACATCTTTCTTAATTGGTTATCACCAATTTAATTCAATAACCAAAAGAAGGATTTTCCAAACGATACATTAAATCTGCGCCACCTAGAAACACAAACACGGTAATAGCCCAAAAGCTGACTGTGTCGTTTACGGTCTTTTCGTTTTAAATGTATTGTGACTGGAAATTTGATACAAATTTCATAATCCAATTCAAAATCAATCAAAGTAACCAAAGTTTTCCTTTCACAGAATTAGCGATTTGTAAACATTGGTTTCCAACAAAAAGTCGTCTTTAAAGGTCATTTGATTTTCAAATTGAAATTTTGTCCTTCAAATACGATTGAAACAAGGTGCTGAAGATGTACCCTCAATAAAATAATGGCAGTTATCAGATTTTATACTGAACATTCCTTAAATTTGAGTTTTATTAAAATTTTAATTTTAAACTTTTATTTTCATTGGTATTGGTTTCGTGTACATATATAATTTGTATTCCAGCAAAACTATATTATTTGTCGACCTTGGTTTTCGAGAGGGTATAGCACTAGCATAACATAAATAATAATGAAAATGTGATGACAGTGATGGAAAAAACTATATCCATCTATATCTATGTTTTTTGCGTCTGAGTAAAGTGTAGTTATCCAATGCTAAAAAAATACATGTTCATTAGCAATGGTTTAGTAAAAAAACTTGTTCTTGACCGTGATGATAAAATGCGACTATTTTTAATCAAGTTATGTACAGTTGAATCCATGGGTTGAGTGCATATAATTTCTTGGCATTTTGGAAATCTATAGACAAAATATGTACGTAGTTTAATTAAATACTACCGAAGGTATGCCATTTTGTCCATATAAAAGAATGTTTTTTTTAAAACTATAAATATAGTTTTATTTCTAGTGTTGCGAATGTGTTCATATGGCTAATTACACTGAATGTAAATAAAAACTCGTTTCGCTGGAATAACTACTGAGAGCTTTGACATCTAGCATGCAATGAATGCATTCAAGTTTTAGCAGGATAGCGGAAGCAGTTTGGATCACATGATATCCTAGTCAGATGTAAGCTTTGTCCTTATATGCCATTTTGTACATACATCTGCGAGAAAAAGAACAGGACACAAATCACAATTTCACTTTTCTCACAATTTTGTTGTTTCGCAAAGTTCCGCTAACATTCATTGATATTTCTTATGTATTCAGATATCAGACATATCAATTGACAAAACAACATACCATCTTTTATAACTTAATGCTTTATAATTATATAATCAAGTTAAAACTAAAAACTGTGATAGGTGAAAAAAATTTTCCCTTTCAATTACTGCAGGCCGTTTCTCTAAACTCACGAAGAATTTTCATATTTCAGGTTTTTTCAAAGATATTTTTATTTTGACGCTATATTACTTTACTTTTGGTAATACAAACGAAGAATGGATATAATTAGAACACATTCCTAATATTTTCACATAGAAAAACTAAGTAATTACTTACATATGAGGTGAAATATAAATGGCCTCAGCAAAACCAATTTTAAAACACACTTTTTGTCACCTGAAAATTAAATTTTAGGTCAAAATAACACATCAACATGATAAATACAATTATATCTTCAATTTATATAAATCAATATCTTTATTTTTTACGTAATTTACATAAAACTGAAACATTTTTCAATTATTAAAATTTCCACAATTTTCTTGTTTTTCTTCAGCCAAACACAATTTCTGCAAAATTATTCACTTCTAAACACTTTACTTGATCATTTTACTGATTTTTTTTAATTTTAAAACCTTGAAATATAACTTAAAATCAACAAAATCAATTGAATTTTTTTTAATAATAATGAAACGTCAAATATAGCGACGTTATTAATGGAACTCGTTACCATTTTCAATTAGAATCTTCGCCAAGACGAAAGTGAAAATTCTTTGTTAGCCTAGACAAACGGCTTGCTGTAAGGAATATGGGAGGTCTCAACCAACGGGTTTTCGACATTTCGGTGACAATTTGTTTTCAGTGTATTATCAATAAATAGCACCTAGACCAGTTGAAAAAGAACCCAGTCAATCCTACCCGCCCAGGGATCTAACCCTTGATTCCGAAGAGGCAGTCGAATGCGTTACCACAACGGCTATGAGGCGTGATAGGTGACAGGTGTCCTATTATTTTTCTCGTAGTTGTATTTTCGATACGTCATAAGTATGTAATTTTTTCACCAACAAAAATTATTGATCTTTAACTATCGCTTACTGTCTGTGAGGCTAAAATTAAATCATAGAACAAATAAGCAAAACTGACTAGATTGTCACTAAGCGTGACGTTATATCCCTTTATTTATAATGACTATTATATGGAAACTCGGTTTGTAATTATTCAAAATAAGATACTGGTTAATACAAACAGCCATTTTAAGCAAATTATATTATATTTAAATTGTCCAAAATAACTTATAAAACACTCTTAATACAATATTAGAAGGCGGTCCATAGACCACAGAATAATTCTAAGCTAAATAAAATAGAAGGACGTTGACAAATTTTTCTAATTTAAAATTAAAAAATTAAATGAATAGTGTCCGATTTCAAACGCTACACAGAGTATAATTTTTAACAATTATTTTCACTTCCTGCAAAAAATGTCAATTCCCTGAGACAAGAAGATGAATTTATGTGGCATCTGAAACCCGACCATACAATTTGTGGATCGGGGAGACGCTTCCGGAGGGATGTCGTCGCCCCCGATCATCGGCCGTGATTAATGGCTGGAGTCCGGATCCGCGACAATCTCCTTGAAAGGCTTCTTCCCTCCACCGCCGCTCCCCCGCATAATTAATGAACTCGTCGCATCTTGCCGAGACAAAGGGTCCACTTTCCAACTTTTTCGCCACCAACTGGACAAGGCCAGATTATTAATTCAATTTGTTTCTCCCCTAATCAACACAAGCCATTCCCGTTACCCAATGCTCTATGCCTTTTAATTTCAAACCGAAGCATTACTTCGGAATTATAAAAGAAAAGTTACATCCCATAGATAAATCATTTCGGTTACTTTATTACAACGAATACCCTTTCCATTTTATTTATTCCTATTCTTATTGTATTTGACATTATTTCGTTGTGAAAGCGATATTTTTTTATACGTCTTCAATAATAATTTATTTAGTATTTTGTGCAATTCCGTATCGAAAAGTATGAATAACATAAAAAAATGTATACATAAACTAGAATAGCTCACATATTTTCTAACATTGTTTCGGAAGCTTAGATGAATTTAGCTCATTAATAAAATCCATTGCGAAATTTCAAATTTAATTTTTTCCCCGATACTCATAAAAAACAATTCTGGCATAGGATTTGTAATCAATGTTTCTAAATCAGCTAAATTAAATAAAAATTTAAAATTGAAATAAAATTATCGACTACAAATTAATTTTGTAAAACATTTCACTTAAAAAACACTTACCGAATTTTTTCAGCAAAAACAAAGGCAATCTTCTTTGCCGACAGATTTTTAATATATTTAGTTGTTTTAAAAATATATTTTTGCACTCCCGTATCGAAACATACGCTTTTCCATATCCATTTGAGTTACGTAATGTTGCACTTTATCGAAAATTTTGAATTTTTATTTCACTATTAAAAAAAGTCATAAACTATCCAACAAATTTGTCTCAAAGTCTAAATTTGGTCGCCATTGTTGCCTGTAAACTACACAAATATTGGTCTCGGCTATGTCATAAGACCGTGAATATGTTGCAAATTAATTAATGTTTCCTGTTTTAAAATTTTAATATTTAC
>JXOV01002316.1:0-14023 GCA_001014945.1 Clogmia albipunctata
CCACACGTTGTTTAAATAACTATTAAATGTTTATATGTTAATATTATACAACAATAATTAGCAATCGTTTAATTATCTGAAACCAATAACTTGTACAAATACAAAATAATGTATGAATATATCGGAGCTATTAAAAATTAACTTTAAAATATCTCATTATTTATTTTTTTATATTAATATAGTTTTGCTAAACCCGCTAGAAGGGAAAGTGCCGAGTTTTTTTTAAATTTCATACAAAATAGAAGAGCTCCTTATAAAAAAGAACGGCAACTGTGGATCATTTTCTGTTCTTGAATTTTTAAATGTGTTTGTGACTGTTCCTTCCATAATAATAAAAATTGTAACTTAACATTTCAGCAAATGGCGATTCAAAGTTGATGTTATGTCCAGTTAGTAGATTTTCTATTAATCCTTCTTTAAATTTGATTTTTTTAATTTAAAATTATTGATTAGTGAAGTAGAATTTGTGTCATGGAAAAAATATCTAAAACTTCAATGTCCTTCTTTTGGGTTTGGCACAATTATAAAAAAGTAATTGTTTCAAAGTAATGATGAAGTGTTTCAGTTCAAGAAATACAGACTCAATTAAGATTAAAGGCCACAATCGTTTATCACTGATATCTCTGGAACCAAAAGAATCTGGAACTTCAAATTTACACACTGTATATCTCTTTACAGATTACAACTTTGTATCATAGCGGATATGCAAATACTTGAATCAATTTTTCGAAATTGCAAAAACAAAAACGAAAAACCACAAGTTCCGAAATTCAGCGTTAAAGCCGCACCGCTTTTCTACTCTATTGAGCATAATTTAAACAATGTATTGATGAATAACGAAATCTGGGCTCTTTATGCATTGTAATAATATGGGCCCAGTAGTACAATTTCGGATTTTATTTTCTGATATAACGGGTTTTTAGACTATTGCGCAACGTAGCTAACAAACGGCTCAACGTTCTTAGCCAAATCATATTAAAATAAAGACTATTAAATTCCTTAAAAACCGCTCATACATAGTTTTTCAATTGAACTACTAAATACGAGTCATTTCTAAAAGATTTTATTTATCATTAAATAAAAATAGAGACATTTTGTTATACAATTTTAAACATTTAGTATTTATAAAAAAAAATTCTCTAACGTCATATAGCGTTAGAGAATTTTTTTTACCCAAAACACAAATGAAGTGTTTTATTCGTAAAATACTAAAAAATAAACTTATATTTGAATTATTGTTTTTTTTAAAAATTTCGCATTTCTTTTTACATAAATGGATGTATCTAATCTATATTCAAAATTAGAGCAAAACAACACCTGATATTGAAGATGAAAATTGAAAATTTTATAGGTTCTGTAAATGAGCACTATTTAACTATTTAAAGTGTGATTCTTCTTCGGGGAACGTGGAAATCGGAGGAGTTGTTTACACCCTGAACGGATTCCGAGGTGGTAAGTTGTTGGTTTGACTGGGAAAAAAGATGTGAGGTGGTGAGGGGATGAAGAGCGTGAGAGGGTGAACGTGTCGCGATAATTTCCGTTCGACACGAATCGAAATTGTTTATTCAAATATTTGTCAATATTGTAGCAGTGGAGATCAAATGTATTGAATCGAGCAATTACTGGAACAACATCATTCCAGAGGAGAGGTGTGGGAGAACTGGAGCTGGCCGTGTCAAAATTTGGACGTAATTGCTCGGCAGACGTTTATTTAGATTGATCCAATTTCGTTCATTCATTTATTTTATTCATTTCGAGCGATGCCTGACTCTCGGACCAATTACAATATGTACACATTCATTCCTGGTTCAGTCCAGGCCCCCATCGTTTTAAATTAACCCTGTAATGTTCAGGCGAGTAAATTTTGTAACATAAGTTCGCCTGTAAGTTTTTTCGGTTCTACCTCGGCTGGTTATATGAACCATATCTTTTCAAACCATGTTCATTTCTTAAATCGATCGTATTCATTTGGATATAATTTAGATAATTTGTATTTCAGTACTTCTTTTCCGAAAAAAAGGTTGTTATTCCGTTCAGATTTAATTATTATACATATTATATTTTATCCTAAACCATGGCAGCGACCATTTGGAATGACACTGAAGAGCGTCTAAAACACTGAAACTAGTAGAACAAAAAATACTACGACGAATATTTTGGCCTGTATTGTATATAGTGAATGGAAGATCCTACACAACGAGAAGGTCTATGATCTGTACCAGGATGACGATGTGCTAAGGATTGTGAAAATAAACAAACAACGATGGGTAGGTCATGAGTCCAGAATTGGAGAAACGAGTAGAACGGAATATACTACGACGGATATTTGAGCAGGTTTTCGATACTGGCCAATGGAGGACACTAAATAACGAGGGGGTCTACCAGGTTGACAACATGGAGGTTTGTTTTAATTAAACAAACTACGATGGGCAGGCCATGAGTTCAGGATGGATAAAAGGAGATTCCCTTAAAAGTAATGGAAGCTCGGCTGACAGGAAAGAGACCAGTAGGTAGACCCAGGAAACGATTGGAGACAAGTATTTGTGAGACAGCATAATGTCTATTAGGAGTACACGATCGGAAAGAGGTAGCCATCAACAGGCAACAATGGATGGAATATATTTTGTTTGAAATTAATATTTTACATATTTGAACTTTAAACACATATTTTATGTGTAATATTATATTTTTATAAAATGATCTTGACTCTAAAATCACTAATTATAGTGATTTTCATTTGAATTAATTTTATGATATAAAAGTAATATTAAAATCAGGACATCACAGGGTTAATCTGAATTTCGCCCGCTGTCCGTCGCGTTACATTACATGCACATGTACTATTGAAGGTCCGTGCAATTACCGGAATGGCTCCAAATCAAATTTCAAATGTCAATTTGCTAATTGTAATCGTAAAAAGTTAATTTGTTGGAGGATTAGCAACAAAGGACGGGGCATTCGAGTACGAAATGAACCCCTAGCTCCGAAATATTAATGGGACATATGATTAAAATTTCAGCAAATCTCAAATCGCTTTGTTTATGGTAAAACGGACTTGGACAGACACAAATTTTATGAACAAGTGCTTTCGTTCTTTGGCCATAAACTGGATATTAGAGCCGAAAATTAAATATCAGTCCAAAATGTCGTCGTCTCCTTATTCTTCTTCATCATAATCTTTTTGTCCCTCCTCCTCCGCCGTCAAATTCACATATTCTTATAGTTTGCCATTAAAAACTTGTTTGTCCTCGGATTTACGACGCCGTCCTGAGCTGTTACCCGACTTACGCTACAACAATTTGTCCAACCCAAGGCATGATTCAGTCATATTTAGTTGCACTATATGCTCCTCTTCCTCTCTCTGTTCTCCGATATTAGAGTTTATGAGCGCCCGTCAGCGGCAATAATGAATCCGGTAATGGGGTTTCATTTTTAAAAATTAGAACATTAACCGTGCACCGCCATAAAGCTTCCCACTATGTAGACACTTTACGATCCGACTACATGACATTTGTTGTCCACGATGCAGCCGCACAATGGAACTATTTTCGTAGACACGTTATTACCAAAGCATTACTTAAAATCGTTTATCAATTACTGCTGCAGATTGATAAAAAATACTTTAAATCATATTGTATTTGAAATAATAATTTATAATTTAGTTTTATTTAGTTTTTTTTATTGAGACAAACGTAATGAAGTAAATAACTGCTGTTGCAAAATCTTATACCGAATTGCATATAAAGGGATGTTAGCTTGTTTTGTTGGCCATACTAAAACTCTTAAACCGCTGATCTCATCAACATAACGAACAAAATAGTTTTAAATATTAAAGTTCATTTATTAAATAATAAAGTTTATTGACACACATGAATTTAAATACAAAGTCAATATTTAAAAATTAATTTAATTTTTCACTTATTTGGACATCTAAGAACTTAAATATGAAACGCTCAACGACTTTGGAATATTTTGTTCCTTGACTATGCAGGCCATGTTATACGAGCGGACAACAATTATGCCCGGAAGGACAAGAAGGAGATGGAAGGATTGTGTGGATGACGATGCGAGGGACCTGGGTTTGAATGGCTGGGAGAGAAAGCCCAGCGACCGCGCCGAATGGAGGAGAATTCTGGAGAGGGCAAAGGCCCGACAAGGGCTATAACGCTAACGAAGGAGAAGACTATCTCTCGGGTGTTCAAAGACTGACTCCTTTCTTCTAAACTTAACTATCGTTTTCTTCCTCCTAATTTTCTTTTAAAGACGGCCAAATCCAGGCTCGTCTTGTTGTACAAATCTTCCAGGGTGTTCGTCGTAAACTATATTGAGTATGATCCACTTTGAGAGATCCTTCCCATGAACTTTTTCGTTGCATATCATAATCTTTATTACTTGAGAAATTAAGCTTTTAATATTTCTTACCCTTCCTTCGGCCCTACCATAATCTTCTATTAGATAAAGCACGTTTTTGGAATATTCCTCAACAAAATCTATGATGTCAAAGATGCCACATTCAAATAATTGATCTAACACAATTGCCGACAACAACAAAAAGATAAATACTTGTATTTAACAATAGATAGAATGAGAAATCTTATGGTTTAAATCCACACCTCAAGATTGGATCATTAAAGAATACTTTTAAATAGTATAGTGTAGAAGAAGAATAAAAGATGAAGTAACTAGAATAGTATATTTCGATACAAGTGGTGAAATAGAGGTTATTACCACACGAATTTACCATGCATTTAAAATAGTTAAAGTTACGATACGATAGTGCAAAAATAGTATATTTCGATAAAAGTGCTGTAATAACTGATTTCACATGTGAATCGAAAAAATGTGTTTTGAAAAAAATATCAATTGATCGACAATTAATAATAAAAACCGTTCAAACTGTGGAAACAATGTATACACGTAAGACAGTGTGTTTATTAGAGTGAGATGAGAATACTCACCACGTAATAGTTTTGACAACAATATGTATTTTTCTTAAATTAGTGACAATTTGTATGAAAATTTTGAATTATTTCAGCACTCCGTACAGAAAAGTAAACCGTTACAGAACCAATTTACGTGTAGAAAAGTCTACTTATCGATACGGAATTGTACGAAGGATATTTAACAAGCTAATTTAACGAAAATTTAAAAAGTCATTCAATGTGAAATGTGACTATTTTACTGGAATTATAAGGTTTTATTTAAAAAAAGTTATTACCATTAAATTCATTTAAAATAATGAAAATATAAATAATTTTTTTTCCTTCCGTTTTTTACACCCAAGTTTTAAATTTAACATTTATTACAACTTTTTGTAAATAAATCTACAAAGAAAGCAAAATGTTTCCTTTCAAATTGAATGGTATTTTTATATTTTTGAAAGCGTTCACCCATAACCGAAATACCAAATTAACTTTTGTAGCACAATGTAGAAGGAATTCCATCGTGCACCTTGTTTGCGAAAAATAAAACGCAAACGCTTTTCACAATCTACTCCAAGTGTACGTGTGTGTGTTCATTTAATTTGAATTTGGCTGGACGCCTCCGCCAATAATCCCCGTCCCTCAGGTTCTTAACTGGTTAAATTATATATCTTGTTTTTATTTCCACTGCCACGTTTTTCGGCACTCGGCGGTAATGGCGAATAATAACCGTTTTCATAATTACAGGCAGCCCCCCTGTTTATATTCTAATTTAAGGTGTTGCTACACACATAATAAAACAAAAGATTTTTGCAATAAAAGTGAGTGCCTGGAAAAAACAAACGTACGTGTAAATTACACGTAATGCTTGTTATATTAATTTTTATGATTTTTCGGCAGGGCGACGGGGAGGTAGGAGGTAGGAGCGAAGGCCCAACGAAAATATTTAATTAAATCCCCATAGTCATTGAGTAAAATGCGAAGGAGAAGGTATTTTCACCTCATTCTCCGCCATCACCTCATACTCCCCAAAGCAGGTGTCAGAAGCAACAGAGTGCAGAAACAATGAGTTGTCTATGTAATAATATAATTGTTGCTCCATTATTATTATTAAAATAATAATTGCTAAGCTGGAATTTCGTAAATTAATTCGTTCCTATTCAGAGCGATTTAACATGAATTGGTTACGAAAATCCGTCCATCCACTAAAGCGCCGTCCCATTCTCCTGTTCCCTCCCTTGTCAAATCGTGGGGTGGAAAATCGTGTCTACCTTTGCGTGACTTTTTCACCACTTTGTACCAATGAATTCTTCTTCTGGTTTTTTTTTATTCCCTCTATTCACTACAATTGTGAAATTCGCATGTCTACGGAAAAAATGTAATCGTTTGTTTCAATTTCAGGCGCCTCACTTTTTGCATACAATTACAGCTTTTGACCCATCATCGCTCAACACCATGTATGTGTTTTGTTTGCAATGAAATTATCACTTTGCCAGCAAAAGTGGCAAAAAATAAATAGTGTGGATAATTTTAGCGTGTGGCGCAAACGAAATGGTAATTTTTCATTCGCGAAAAAGTGGTCTAATTAATAGAAAAGATTTCTATCAAAAGTGACATGTTAATTCTAGATTGTAGTTGGGGATAAGCCAATTAAAAATTTCCACCAAATTTTTACCGTTTAATTTGCCGCCGCTTCAACAGTTTTCGCACGCGAATTCGAATCGTGTGAGTTTTCAGGGGTGCCCATGTCCACACGGACATTAGAGGATATAATTTTAATAGCACGGAATCGTTTTCAATTCTTTCTTCTTCTCTTTTCATTTGATTGCCGAAAAAAATACGAGAGAAACACTTTGACAGCCACAAAAGCCAGGGCATTTATATTCCAGAGAGAGGGTGGGGGCGCAAAAATGGGAGATTTTAATTAAATTAAACGATAATCTTCCGGTTAATAATAATTATCTAAAATCTCATCGCCAAGATTATGTTCCATTTTTCACTTGGCTCGTTTTTCACATTCTTTTCTCCTCCTTCCTTGTGCTGCTGGGTAAGCGATCCTGGACTGTGGTGGTCCTGACGCTGGCCAAACACCACCACCGACCGCCAGGCCAGAAAAATTGCACAGAATCACGCCATTAAAAGGCAATTCCATTAGAGGCAAATGGCAGGAGAAGAACCCGAAAATAACAATAAAAAACATTCACATAAGCTAGGAGATGTTCATAAATTAATGCAAATTTTTTTCTGCTGCGCCATTCTAAATGTACGAAAATATTTCCGAGCGAAATGGGCCCACATTAAACTAATTCGACAAACGAGTGAGGGTTGGCTGGCTGGCTGGATGGTGTTGGGCAGAGACTCCTCCAAACACTCCAACGCGCTCTCGCTCCTCTGCCGTCTCTAATAAAATTAAGAAATTATTTATTGCCTAATTTAATTTTTTTGCTCATTCCCGCACTTTTTGCATATATTGCAGATTTATTATGATTTTGCGTTTTCCGGTAATTCCCGCCACTTGATACTTGGGGCCAAATTCATTTACACGATTTATGGCTTATCGAAAGTTCCTGCTTTTTGTCCAATGGCCAATGGACACAGAGCCCCGTCCACCACCCAGCCATGGCCATAAGCATCAATTTGCTGCCCTCGTCTTTTTGTACCTTGTGTGTGTATGAGGCCGAACAAAGAACCAAAAAATAAAAATGCTGACAAAAGCATTACAATTATTTTCGCAATTCAATTTATGGACCGAATTAACGATCCATGAAAGCAATAATAACCAAGGGATTTGATAATTTCCAAAAAAATACGGATAATTTTGTTAACAAGTATTTAGTGCAATAAAATTGATATTTAAATTATACGAGTACATGATAGATTCAAAAGAATAAATATTGGAATTTGTTAGGAAAACGTTTTAATTTAAAATAAACATGAACATATAGTGATGAAATCTAAGAATTTTCCAAAATAATTAATTACTTTTGAAATCAAAAACCACAAAATATCTGCTAAATAATCTCATCTTTGAAATAGGGACATGATAGCTCTAATGTGTCCTTTTTATCAACATTATTATCTTTTTCAATTGAATTTTTGCTATGGCTAAATGAATTATCAATTCTTCAATTAAATATTGTTATTTGCAGTCGACTCTTGATAATTCAAACCATCGGTATTTGAAATCTCTCATTAATTCGACCCTCTCCCGAGGTCCCTTCAAAATCTCTTGTTATTTCAAACAAAATCCATACAATTTTGTGCTCTCGGTTATTCAAAAACAAATCTCATATTTATCAAAACCAATCGGTAATTCGAACTTATCGGCTTAAAACTCTGGACAATTCGAAGTTGCCAATTTGTTGTATAGTATATATAGTATATATTAATATAGTATATTTTCTCTTAGAAAATGTTACGGAGCAGTCTAACCAGCAGCAAGATTCTATGAAGCTGTATACCCGGAGAACTAATCCATAGATGGAGCGGCGAATGGGCCCAAACAGTGGCCTAACGCTCAAGCTGTGCTTGCACAGCCGCTCTTCCATCAAATCAAATCAAAAGGTCCCTTGGAGATTCTTATTATCTAGAGTTGACTAGAACGGAATGTCAAACTAAGGCTATATGAGACATTTATAAGACCTGTTTTTAGTTACGGTTGTGAAGTGTATAAGCTCAAGGTAAATCAACTATAGCAATTAGAAGTCTTTGAAAGAAAGATATTTCGAAAAATATTTGGACCAGTTCAAGTAGACATTGGTGAGTACCGCTCCAGATATAACCATGAACTGAATGACCTCATCAATGGATAAAAAATAAGAAGGTTCATTAAAGTATAACGAATTAAGTGGCAGGGCAACATTATACGAATGCCTGAAACATCAACGGTACGCCGAGTATTGGAAGCTAAACCTGGTGGCAAGCGAAGAAGAGGAAGACCGAGAAGAAGATAATAATGTTGCACTTGAGGAGGATCTCGGTCTCATGGGGGTTACAAATTACCGAACTACTGCCCTGAATAGGGACATCTGGAGGCAAATTTCGATGAACGCATTGGCTCACTTCGAGCTGTAAGCGACAGAATTGAAAAAAAATATTGACTAGAGTACCATTACAATGATAAATTTGTAAGGGAAATATGCACAAAATAGCACTGGGGGTATTTTGGCTTTTTGGCGAATTCTCCCTCGCATCCGACTAGGATATCATGTGACCCAAGTGGATTTCACTAACCTACCAAAATTTGAACGCATTCATTCCATGCTTCTACGTGTCAGAGCCTTCAGTAGTTACTCCACCATAACGAGTTTTTATTTACAAACAGTTTAATTGAGCACATTATAAGTTTTTCACAAAGTTGTATATTATCCTGGTGTTTATTTTATTCCTTAAGGATTGATTGTTGCCTTACAATAAGATTTTCTAGAAATAAAATCTTATCGAATCGATATCGAGGCCGAAATTTTCCTAATGTTTCTCATTATAATGATGACAAGTAAACTCTAACGATCTTTTTTCAAGATCTAGACCCGGAGAAGTTGGTAAATTGTTGGCATTTGGTTCACGCTTCTTGGACTTGCATTTCTACATGACCAGCGTATTTTGTTCGAGAAATTTTGCCAATAATTACATCAAATTTACCGGAATGTCATCTTGTCCATAACGTTTTACAAAACGGATTTTCGCCGACTTGTGTTAAAATCTGTTTGATTTTTTTTCAGCTCATTTTTTTTGCAACAATTGGATGTTGGTTTTAATAAAAAGATAACCAAACATGATAACTGTATAATATGGCGTTGTTGTGTTCTAAACTTAAAGAATGTGCGTATCCACATTCTAGCACTATAAATTTATTTTATCAAACAAAACATATATTTAATTCCTTAAATACAAATTTCTTTAATTCAATTATGTAAATAAGATAGATCCATATATTTTTTATTTTATTTATTTATTTGCTTCAATAGAAAAGACAATATGATGTGTTGCATCAGTTAATGTTCAGTTGTTATAGGTACTTATATTTATAATGGGTATAACATTAGAAATAAAACTACACAAGTTACTGATATTCATTATTCTATAAATTGAGGTATCGCATTTACATCATTGCAAATTTCAGACAAGGAGATCCTCTACCGAATCTACATCAATTAGATAGTTGTATAAAGATTTTTTAAAAAGATCTAGCGAATCTTTGTTATTAGTAGGTGGTAATCTATTCTAAACAGGAAAAGTAAAAGGAACGGCGTTGGCATTCCGTTCTGAAATAAGGCATTTTGAATTATTTGCCTTACACAGAGGAATAAAAAAAACAAAAGAAATTTCTTTTTTAGTTTTTGTACAGAACATGGAAAGGTAACCAGAACAAACGGGTTAACTTTTCATTGACTGTTGTTAGTGTATTAGTTATTAATTATTAGCACCTACACATTTAGTCGGGCAATTCAATGTTGTTATGACCCAATTAACTTTTAACACACATCGACTCCAGATAATTGAAGGATACTGAGAAATTTGTAAATATTAATTTAATAAACTTGTTCAAGTTATTGCTAATATTGAGATTTTAATTTCAAATAAAAACACTAAAACTTTGTATCAAAATACCGATATTTTTGCTAATAAATTCCCAATATTCAACTTGAGAAACTTTGTTTTTTTGGCATTGGCTTTGTAAGTGTATAATTGAGCCCGAATTTAATTTCCATTATAAATTATTCTTGCAAAATCTAGTGACCGCCTCTCTGTGGTTAAATCAATGCAAAACATGACGAACACCGGTCTTCCTCTCCTCCTGGTACGACCTGATCGAAAAGTGTTCAGCAGAAGTGAACTTTTGGACCAAAGGTCGTTTGCAAATTATGTTCAAAGTACAATATTCTCTCTGGCCAGCGGTCAAAAGTATTTTCGAATTTTCACCACAAGCGAATCTGAACGCACCCCTCTCCATACATAAATATTTATACATCCAAAGTTGACCAAATGTTGAACAAATTAATTTACGAATTTCCATTTTCTTTTTCGTATTAGGTTTCATGTGGTGAATAAATTCGGGTTTATTGAAATAAATTACGGTTAAAGTCTTTGCGAGCTGAGTCTTTGTCTGCCAATCCGCCCCACACCCCCGTTCCCCAGTTGAAAAAGTGACTTTGCTCAGTAATCCAGAAAAGGGATAAAAGTTTAACGCTCTTGAAAAATTAACAGATTATATTGAGCATTAATACTGCACTTAGCTCTACTGTTTCGCAGTGGATCGATTTTGATAATTTTCGACTGCGCCAATTACGTAATTGTTAAAAGTCATTTTCATATTTACTTATATTTGTTCTAAAACTTATTACAAGATTAAAAACTTAAATTATTATTATTAAAACATTAATTCGCAATATCAATTTTACAAAACATAAATGTAATAATTTTTAAGCAACAGAAAATACAAATCTTTTTTGTTTCTCAAAGTGCATCATTGGTAGTTGATAAGAGTTTGAATTTGAATAATTTCGGCAGTGACTTCTTTATTCGTTGTACGTTCAACTGACCCAAAAACTCACTTTTAACCACTTTGCGGATAGCTGAGCAGTCTTCTGAATAGCTCGGCAAAAGCGACACTATCACTTAAATGGCTGGTGATGGTGCAGCTAACCAAGCTCAGTGGAAATATTATCTTTACAAGGGTTGCAAAACACCCCCTGGATGAATCTGTCCCCGAAAACCAAACAAATTGAATTTTAAACACAACATCCCCGACACAATTGAGCTCCGGGTGGTGGTCATTGTTGTGTGTCTGTCTGTCTGTCTCTCTGTCTGTCCAGCTCTCGTCCATCGCCGTCGATGATGGTGATGAAAGCAACGGATTCGAGAGTCAATTATAATAAAAATCACGAGAGCTTTTCTCCTTTTGGCAGTCGGCAACTGGACAGGGAATAACAAGCCAGAGCACAGCCACTTTTATTGCCGCTCCATTTTATTGAATGTTTAGATTTGTGGCCAATCTGGTGACGCGAGCAGACAGTTCCCTCGGTGTTCATTTAACCGGGAACGTGATTCAAACAGGTCCAACTGTTGTTTTTATCTTATTCGCCCACCTTAGTTTTTAGCATTTCGCTTTAAATGCGTTTTTATATGTTTCTTTTTCAAACTTTTTTACAATTTAAAAATGCAAATCCAACAAAAATTTAATGGAATAGTGTCATGACAATAAAATAAATGATTTACTATAAAACAAATTTCTATGACATGACCTTAGCATGGTACACATGTCATCTGAAGACCCTTCTTTTGGGTTTGTCATAAATTGAACCTGCCAAAAACCACATTCATTTTAATTTGGAGGTTTATTCACAAAAGACTAGAGAAATACGGAAAAAATCTTCCGTGACATCTTTTCTACTCTTTGTGTTTGTTGTTTGGAAAAGAGCGTTTATTTTTTGGAGAAGGAAGGATCGTTTGTCATAATTTTTCAAAAACATAAATAATCATATAAATTGGAAGACGAAAATGAAATGTCACAACACACATCGGAACGACGTCAACACGAAAGATGGGAAACAATTTCATCGCGCGCGCACTTTCTTCGCTTTCGTGAAGCGGAGAAATGCCGTTATTTATTGCTTTATAGATAATCTTATTTGCTGCGGCCTGCCTTCAATTTATATCCCCGTATATACGAGTATGTGTGCCTCAGTCTGTCAAAGGAAGACCACTTTTCCCTGTCAACGGACCGGGCTTTACGCACCATTTGCAAAAAATGACAAATAATATTCGCGAAATTTCATAATCTACTTCTTCACCAGTCAAACGGAAAGGGGAGCATAACAACAAACAAGCACGTGTCCTTCACACAAACACACACAATAGATGTACACAATAAAAGAAGAGTTCGCTAAATTGCTTGATTTAATATTTTTTTACTTCAATGACCCTTTACAAAACGACAAAGTAAAACATACAAACAGTGTTATTAAATTTTATTTCTCTTTTCAATTCTTCAAAATTATAGAAGAACAATTCTTTTTCGAAAATAAACATCTAAATCATGAGAATTTATAGTATTACTAATAAAATATTAGAAATAATTTTATGCCTTTTAAGCTGCAATTGGTTTGATTTATTTATTCAAAAAAATTATATTTTTGTGTTGGCTTAACTCTTCCAGAAGTAAATAAATTAGAGATATACGTCATGTAGGTTATAAAAATAATTTTTAATTGTAAATTATAAGAAAGATTAGTGAAATGACGACTTTTGATGTTATTATAAAGTGTGTACCAAAAAAACATTTGGAAATACTATAAAAGAAGATTAAAATCTGTAGCTTTTTATTCGTTAAATGAGTTATAAAGTAGAACATGATTTGCAATAACCATTCTTAGATGTTTTGAGCTGAAATTTAATAATTCTGCTTATGAATGTAGAATTCGAAACCAAAATGGGCCTTCTCACTAACCACAACTTTGTTTAAAGTAGTCTTTAAAAAATCAGAATAGAATACGGCCTTACAAGCATTATCCTAACGTTAACCCCTTTCTAATTAAGTTCAGTTTTGAGACACTTTTAGAAGAACACTTCTAGACATCGGGTACCGTCAAAAATGACAGTGGGCGAATTCTCTTAAAATACCATAACAGGGTTATTATGTAACAAATACATATTCTAGTAAACTTAATTTTTTTCAGACTTAATCAAATATTAAAAATTTATTTTTTACAATGACTGTTACATTCAATATGATAACAAAAATCGGAAACCATATTTTATAAATTATTACTTTTTAAATCATTTTATGCATTTTTGTTGCATAAAACTGATATTATAGCACAAAATTTTGTTCTGTCAAACTCGTTTTTATAGCACGAGTGCTATAATGAATTCTTTAAAGCTCGTGTGCTTTTTCTTAATTATAAAAGTGTGACCTCCGTGACAGAAATTCATCAAATTGTTATGGACGTAAGTTTTTTTTTATGTGGTTTAACTGTATTTTGACAATTTTTAACAGATAATTTTAAAATAAATATGAATCTGTAATAATAATTTATTGAAAAATGCATAGAATTTTTTTATAAAACTTGGTCGATAAGCTTTATTAAACACTCGGGCCT
>JXOV01002319.1:0-11687 GCA_001014945.1 Clogmia albipunctata
CTGCAAATACCATAAGCTAAATAAATAAAAACCATCAAATCACAACCTCTTTTTTTTTGGTAAATGATTTGTGTCACAACTAATATCCATTAATTTTAAGCTCAACGTATCTGTTTTTGTGTATATTTTAGTACATTTTACTAGTATAATTTATATTTATTACATATTGACCAAATTTTATATATATATAAGATATATTTATCTCAAGTATAAAGTGTATTGAGTGCTGAGACGAAACGAACTTGAGGAGGAAATGATAATTCTCAGCGTAAATAGATATATCCGTAATTACTTTTACAGTAACTAATGGCTGAATATGATTGAAAAAATGTAAAATAACAAGAAATCGGTCTGAGATAAACCATTTCATCAGAAAATAATTCATTTATCTTAGCTATGATGGCTGAGCGCTAAAGTTTTCATTATTATTGGCCACAATGTTGAATATCATTTTTATTTATTGTTTTGCCAATTTCGTTAAATTAAATAAATTAAACATTTATTACTATAGATCTAGAATAAAATATATAGAATAAAACATATAGTAAAATAGATAGGGGAAATAGAAAATCTTATTTTAAGGCAACAATGAATCGTTAAAGGATAAAATAACCACCTGGAAAATATGTAATTTTACGAAACTCTTGCAATATATTCAATTGAACTCTAGAATATCTACTGGACTGATGCGAACTAGAATAATTCCCCTATTTTAAAAAATCAACATGACAAATTTCAAGGGAAAGACTTCATTTATATTGTTTAAAACTTTATCTGTAAGGTTACTTTAAAAAATCTTTTAAAATAACAATTATGTTAAGACTTTTCTTTCTAAAATATACTGAAATTAATGGAATATTTATTTCCAAATTGATTCAATAGTGTTGAAATCAAAAGATTTGAAAGATAATGCATATAACTTTTTTCCAAAATTTATATTTGATAATTAATTATTCGCCAAAATAAAAGAAAACTATTAAATATGAGCAATAAAGTTTGCCTAATTTATTACGGTATTGAGGCTAACCGACTTTGCTTTGAGAATTATTGAAGGACTACTGAAAGATTTATAATCACAATACAAACAACTGGAATAATTGGGAGCTGTGTGTGGTGTTCGGTTTCTATACAAGACCAACATTTCAAGTTGTAATGAATTGACTGACCATTTCCATTCAATTAAGTTTTAAGTAAAACTTTCAATTCATTAAATCGGTTTCAGAAATCCATTCTGAAGGGATATTAGAAGACTTTCTTGGTTACTCACTCCAGTCCACACTCTCCTTGGTCATTTTCTGTCCCTCAAAAGTGGTCAAAGTTGGTCGAGTTTTACATATGTAACTTCTATGTAGAATCTTCAATAATCTATTTATTTGTTTTCTATTTGCGAAATTCAAGGGAAATGTCCAACAGCTTTCAATGGCCATTTAAATATTTAGACCAAAAACAAACAACTTTGATGAAGGTTCGGCGTCAAAGTGGACAACCCGATGAATGCGGTCTCTCCCTCTGCCTCCTCTGTCCAGAGAAAGCAGCGATGGATTTGAAAGCAATTCCAATTCCCTCTTCTCCAAAAACTATTCGAGTACCATTGGTCGTTCTAGTAAAATTTTATAAAAGACAAATCGGACGGCAACCCCATTCCGTCCATTATCAATCTTTGAAATGCTGTTGAGGGTTTCCGTTCAAAATTCCAATATTTGTTTCCTCAAGTCAGATTTCTAATTATTAGCTTCTTATTATATGAAATAAGAATAATATTTATGCACCTATGAAATTGTTCCTTTTTATTTGAATACAATCATAGATTTTTCTTTTTTTACAATTATTAAATTAAGTTTAAAATTTTTATTTCAAAATAACATAAAACAAATTTGATTAAATTTCAAATAGAAGAAAGGATATCTTCTTAAGTTTAGACGGATAGAGAATACGAAAACGTTGACCTAACCATAATGTCGGACAACACTGAAGGCATTGGGAGGTACTCATTTTAAATTTGAATTGGTTTGGAAATGCCTAACAATGCTAACGACCTAGGCAGCAATAATAGAGTAGTGAGCTAGTCACACCAAAATTTATTACTTGTGAACGATCCGCCCTCTTTTTAAAATCCAATTTCCCAATTAACTGTTATGATTAGATACTGAAATTTCAAGTCTATGGAATCTTTGTTTTACTGGCCATTTTTTGCACTTAAAAACTTAAAATAGAACAATTATTAACGGTACAATGAGGGTTTGACATTTGAGACGGTATCAGTAAATACAGTTATGTTTTCAGACTTTTTAAAATAAGAAAAAATTGGGATCCAATGAGAAGGCGAGGAAGGCAATAAGCAAACTTCTCCTTCGTTCTCAGTAACTCTGAGACGCACATGTGTACGATCCAGGCCTTATAGAAGTACTAAAAAACGAAAGGGCGGATGAAATCGCTAAACAGGAAGCAGCAACGCCGCTTACAGGATCAGAGCCCTTCTGCTGCATCAACCTAAATGACCTTAAACAGCAAATCCGCTACAATGCCAATGAGAGTTTACAACCTCAAAAGACTTTCGGAGATTAAGGTATAGATATGAGGAAACACAATAGAACTTGAGGTAAAAGAGCGAAGTTACCTCATTAGAGGTAAATTAAATTTACGTACAGAAGACTTCCTTTTTAGGTTTTTAATGTATAAGATAATCTTATTGAAGAATATTATTTATTTTATTCAGTATTTAGAATCCTTATTTTAAAAGTTTTTTTTTATCAGGAAGACTACGAATGTTATATTCCTAAGTATTATTACATAGAAAGTAAATTGTTAAAACTAGTAAGTATTTTTTTTAATAAAATAGTTATTAATAAAAATCTTCTCATATTTTATTTTGATCAAATTGTACTTCTTCAAAAATAATTTTTTTACTTGTCTCATTGATATTAAAAAATATTTCAACAGTAAGTGTGAAAAGAATCATCGCCTTAAAAGTCCATTCGATAAGGATAAATATTTGTTTAAATTAATTCATTTTTAATTTGGAGAAAAAAAGAATTAAGAAATAAAGATTTTAATGGAGAGAAAAAGAAAGAAGGACGATGTCTGAAGCGTTTCCATTAGATTTGCCAACAAATTGAAGGATGTTGTAATGTTTTAATTGAATACCAAAAATGGGAACGTTTCAATTAAAAAAGAACTTTTAAATTTAATTAACGTCCTTGGGTGTCTCTATTTGGTAGACAGCTCCATCAAGATGGGACGACGAGGACGAAAGCAGTCAGCCGGGACGAGGGTGAATCCGATCTGAAGTGACCAGAAAATTCCAGTTTCAATTAAAAGATAAAAATTAATTTGAGGTAAATTCCAAATTGAAATTAAAATTTGATGAATTATTGCGATAGTCACTGACCCTTTCTCATCCTGAACCCAGGTCCTTTTGCCTCCTTTCCTGAGACACGACATTTTAATATTCTGCTCAAAATCACGGAAATCTCGATTCAAATTACAGTTTTGCATTTATTTGGAACCGGCGCACATAATTGGATCAGGAACGTCCATAAATTCCAAAGTAATAGAGATCCACAGTCCAGATTCGGTCAAGCCTCAAATATAAATTACGGAATTACATATTAAAAGAAGAAATAATTAAATTGCTTCGAAAGGGATTAAAGGGACGTAAGAACATTTCAATAATATGATTATTGGTTATAACTAATATCTTTCAGCAATAATTGTTTGAAAGTTATGTAATGTACATTGCAATTTATTAATTATGTTTTAAAAAATATTTTGGGAATATTTATTGTGAAGTTTTTAAACTATAACCCCAAAATCATAAAAAATTTAAAATACCTTTTAAATTTTGGGTAGACTCAACTTCACCCAACGGTTGTGAGTCTTATAGTGACTATTTGTTTTTTAGTGTATTATGAGTCAATTAAAAACACTTAGATTAGTTTAAGCGGATCCAGTCAATCCTCCCATTTTATTTATATTTTTCCACCATTACTTATAATTTGCAATGAATATTATTTCGCAATGTTATTGATGTACAAAAATGGAAAACTTTTTTTCGCACTAAAAATGTCAGTCCAGGATTCGATCCCACAACCTCAGAGGAGGCAGTCAATGGTACTATCCAGTTAACAATAAAATCTACAACATAATACTGTATAGAAATTTAAGGACTTTTAATAACTTAGGTACGTTAAATTTGGATGAATAAAGTTGTAGATAAACTCAATTAAATTCGTTGATAACGCTTTCGAGAATTATCAAATTTTTGCAGTAGCTGCAATGACGAAGTCAGATAATTTATTTACCTTGTTAAAACTCTTATTTAAAGTACTCGTTCATATCTATGTCACAAATGTTTGTCCTGTTGATAATTTTTTTTGAAACCAAAATAATATTTTAACGATGTTTTAGTCTACTAGTTGTTTATCTTTCTAATTAAAGTTTTTAAACATGTTTATGGTATCAATCATTCTCTTGAAAAATCTTTACATTTTAGTAGTAAATCAGTGTAAAAACACAAAATAAGTAGTTTGCACTAAAATTTAACTATTAAAATTTGTAATTTTAAATCTAAGCTCTTAATCAATTTGAATTTTTTCTCATTAAATGAACGAAAGTAATGTTTTTCTTAAATATTGGTGGTTAAAATGATGAATACGTAAGTAAAACCGTGTATGGTTTAAATCGCTTGATATCTTATTTCCTTAATGTTGTCTTAGTTCTGACAACATATTTTGCGAATAAATAGCAATTAAATAAGCGATGTGGATAAAATTTTCCAAAAATTGTTGCAAGAACTTGTATAAAAAACAAACAACATCTTCTAATTCGTTTTCTAGAATATACTATACATATACTCATGTTTAATTATGGTCCATTTTTCCAAATATGGTTAAATAACTACTGATTTTAAATTTTTAATCAAATGATATCTTTATCTTATTTATTACCTAAATATTGTTAAAAAGAAATTCATTTCAATATCATTAGAAGTTGAGGTTATTGACACTTAAGACATTGCTTTATAAATAAAATAATTTGAATACATTGAAAAAATGGCAATTGAATCAATTTGACCGTAAAAAATATTGGAATTCGCAATTGTTGAATTGGGATTTATTTAAATGAAAATTAATAATTCAATTTAAAATATCTTTTGAATTAAAACAATAAAAACTAATTTCGATAACAATTTGTTCTCTAATACGAAATTCATTAGAAGCGAAGAAGAACTAAGAGACAAAAAAGTGCCAATTCTTCGGGAAATTTATTGTCTAGGAATACGGTTTAATGTGAATTTTATGATAAATTTGAGTTAATTTTTTAAATAGTATGCAATCTATTTTTTATTTTATTCATAATTCATTTAGCAGCACAAAGGAGCGGAGTTGAGGGCGAAAAAAATGAATTTAATTAATTTCGCTCTCTCTCCATCTCCTAAACGAGGAAAAGGAAATGGCTCGAACCGAACGAAGACAACCTCTATCTATGGAATATTGTATAGAAAAACAGTAAAATCGGGCCGAAGAAGAAAAAAATGAATAAAAGCCCCCCACTCCGGGCAAAAAATTAAACTATGGAAAAGGAAGGGAAAGAAGGACAAGTGAAAAAATAGAATTAAATTTCTTAAAAATCGCATTGATATATTGAACATAATTAAAATAATGACATTTTTCGCTCCTTCGTTAATGTGGGCATAAGACAGGGCAATTCAATAAGATCTATATTCGCGAGGAGGGTGCTCCTCGTCGGTTTCCATTTCATTACTGTTATCGCTTATGCAAATATCCGCAACAACAACACAATTCACAAATTGATTTACTGCCTGCATTAAGTTTTCACAGAAATTGACATTCTACTTTATTGTGTTCTACATCGAATTAATCCGAATGCCAATTTTCATAAAATATTTATTTTAAAAAAATTTATGATGTTTTCATGTTACCCAATTTTTAAGAAATATAGTAGAATTAAAATAAAGTTTTTGCACTCCCATATCGAAACATTCGCTTTTTGATATCCATTTGAGTTTCGTAATGATTCACTTTATTTCACTAGTGAAAAAAATGTCATAAACTATCCAACAAATTTGTCTAAAAGTCCAAATTTGGTCGCCATTGTTGCCCTTAAACTAAACAAAATATTGGTCTCCGTGCCTATATTTCAAATTAATTAATATTTCCTGTTTTAAAATTTTAATATTTACCTTTTCAACAGCCATGCATATAATTTGGCTATTTCGATTTTTGGAACGTTACGTAAATATCGGGGATAAATCTGCTTCAATGTAATGTTAATAAATCATAGTACTGATTTTTATTGCTTTAAATGGAAATTTACCTTGCATAAATTAAAGCAAATAAATGTTCTATGCAACAATAACATAGGCATTTGTCTCATGATCAAGTAGTTAAGTGGAATTCCAACCGTTAACGGCAACTTTATAAGTTAAGATTTCACTTGAAACATTTGTGAAACATGTCAATTTATGAATTTTTTTTGGAAGTAATGAAATTTAATGTGAAATTGTAAAAAAATCAGTGCTCATGACTGGAGTGCAAAAATGTTATGTCCTGCTAGGGTGTCAAGTCCAGTTTTTTAACTAGGAAACAAAGAAACACTCGCTTTCGGCTCGAATGTTTCCCACACGTTTCACTCATTAAGAAACAATTGACTTTACATCATTGTAGCACAAATAACTATTGTGTTATTCCGTACAGAAAAGTAGCCTCTTTTTAACTCAAATTGGTTCTGTAACGGTTTCCTTTATATCACACGTGTGATAATATTTCAAAATTTGTACTAAAATAGTTACCAATTTAATAATTAGGTTAGGATTCTTCTTATTCTATTATATTAATAAAAGTATACATTTTAAACAAAGTCAAAGGGACATCAACATGTTTCTAAATCACTATTTTATGTTAGTTGCTTCTAGAAGAAATTCAATTTCAAACCAAATCATTAAATTTTAGTAAAGGAGAAACCTTCTTTCATTACAGATATTTAAAATAATAAAGCTAAATCTTATCACATCTTGTTAATTTTCATTTTTAATCATATTATATGTGAATTCACTTAGTTTAACAATCTCTTGTGTTTTAAACTATCAATTGGTTTAAAATTACATTATTTTTTATTGCAAACCCGGCAACAAAGTATATAATATTATATATGTTTTAAAAGTACATTACATTATTCAAAACATATGTTTTATTTAATGTGTATATGTTACAATAAAAAAATTTATCTCAAAAAGGAAATATTTTTTAACATTCCATTTTTATTAGTTTTTTGACAACGCGACGTAAGAAAAATGCCAAAATTTAAGAATAATATATTTTATCATTTTTGGCAAGCTACTAAGTTCTAATTAGAATAAAATTTTTAATTTTTTTAGCAGGAACTAATTATGTGTATTTACGCGATTGTGATTGTCGGAGGGAATAATGTATAACTAAACACTGTGTGGTCATGAAGGACTTTATTGAGTTAGCACGAAATGTTAAGATTTATCAATACAATTGCACAAAAGAATTCTTTTACTATTTGTAATAAATTTGTTGTTTGCTCCTGAAAAATATCTAATACTTTATCTAACATATTTTTATTTGTATGAACATTTTTCTATTTAGAAATATTTTTTCAATTCAGTATTTGATTTTCTGTGATTTATCAAAAGAATACAAATGAATACTATAAAAAAGAGACTGTTTACCAAATTGGCCATTGACTTATTCATATCAAATCATTTTTATTTTTATGAATTGCAAAATTTTCCCTAATAGAATTAAGGGCTTATATCCGACATATCGTAATAAATTATGGTCATCTTGAACTCTCTCTCACCCCCCTCCCACAACCCATACCCTCTCGACGTTGCCATGAATAGGAAATAAGGGATAAAAAATTGACAAAATTCAAATGAGGGCTACTCGCAAATCAATTGGGCGGAATATCTACGATACATCTTTTTATGTCTCAATCCATTTGATCCCATCTATTTATTAAATTTGAATCGCACAACATACACGAGAATTTATTTGCAGAATAGGGGTGTAATTTGCCAAGGGTGGATGGACGTCTTTGTGGTTTTATGACCGACCGTCTGACCAGATTGACCCATAAATGATGCCATTTACTCTGACTGATTCCTCATTTTTCATCAAATCAAGACATTTTCCAAGGAGATTTCCCTCCTTTAAATTGGGGTGTTTTAAATTGTTTTGATTTTCTAGTCATTAGAAAAAGGGATGAAAAATAGTTATTGATTGTTAGAGTTGATGAACTAGATATTAATTTCTCGGTTTAAAGTTTAAGAAAATAGAATTTATTTTAAAAAGAATTCTTTTTATTAAAATGTTATGCAAATAGTTACAAACATTACAATATACGAGGGCAATCCTATAAATTAGTGCCTTATATTAGCCTTATATTGCTTCAAATGGGAATTTATTTTACATAAATTAAAGCAAACAAATGTTTCATGTCACAATAAAATAAGCATTTGCCTTATGACCCAGTAGTTAAGAAGAAACAAACTCTATTAGTTTGAATTTCAATCGTTAACGGTAACTTTGCAATTTAAAATTTCAATTGAAACATTTGTGAAACATGTCAATTTTTTAATTTTCCTTGTAAATACTGAAATTGTTTTTCTTATTTGACTCACATTTCTGCCTAACGTGTGATTTTTCAAGTTTCTAACCAATAAATAGTCCTCCTAGAGAAAGTATTCAGAAAACGAAGGATGAATCAGCAGTATGTAACGTAACTCGTTCAATTTGGCCATGACAACGAAAGCAATATGAACTGAATCGGTCCAAAAATTGGGCATAGTAAAGGACTATTATCCTTTTAGCCCATTCTTGTAATTGACACTGTTCATATTTTGCCAATCTTTGTAAACCGACGTCCTGGTTTATTTGCACTATTTTAAGTTTTTTAACACCTTGCCTACAATTGCCGGGTGCACCCACATTTGGCTGATCCTAATGAGTAATTGTTTTAAATGGACAAGTGACATGTCATTCATTACGTAAAGATGAAAAAAACTTAATTTCACCAGGATCAAATACTGATCTCTGGTTCAAGTGGTTCAACGATGTGTTTTTTGTAAAAAAAAAAACAGAAATTGCGGCATTCCGTGACTTCCCTTCCTAAATCAAGATTTTAATGTTCGTCCGATATCCTTTTTTTTAAAAAAATATGTACCAAAACACTCGTGATTAAAAAAAATTATATTTTATATAGAATTTGATTGAAACTTTGAAAGTAACGCCTTTAGAAAGTTTTCTTAATGATTAACTAGTTTAATTGTGATAGCTGCGCTACCGTGGGAAGTTGTCAAGAACTTATCCGTTCACCCTTGTAAAGACAAAAAGGATAAATAAAAGGAATGAACATGTATCTTTAAAATAAATAGTAATAAAAATTTCAAATTGATTTGAAAAAAGTCTATAATCTATTATTATATTGCCCCGCATGAAGCTGTACACCACGAGTGGATCAATTTCAATCGTTCACCAAAACAATATCTTTCATTGTAATTTATTGTTTCTGTATAATTTCAATATTTTTTTATGTTTAAAATATTCTTAGAAAAGTTAATAACGAATATGTGATGTAGGGTTGAGCGTTGAGCCACACTCGGGGGCAATAGCTCACAAACATACAAGGAGTTTCTCTACAATCGATTATTGGTCTTACACTTTGTGAATATAATATGGTAATACAAGCAAAAATAAATTTATTTTAAAATAATTATAAATACGAGAAATTTACAAAACATTCCTTTTCGTAAATTAAGTGATTGAAATATGAGAACTTAATAAAAAGTCATTCAAATCCATTGTTTTGTCGAAAATATCCAATTTTACGACCTTTAATTTTCTTTTTAATCAATAGTAAGCTTTTTAACCTTTACTTAAACTTTAGATTAGTTCTTAAATCATAGTAGCCATATAAGACACTCTGGACTTAATCTAGGGTAGGCACACGAGGCTACCGTTCAATGGTTACATCTATTAATACAGACTGGTACTACTGGCATCCTATTATATAGAAATATCAAAATCATTTATAAATTAATACAAATAAGACAAAAATCTAAATTTTCACAATCAATGACTACTTGAGGGCAAGTTTTAAGCATATGCTGCACGGCACGCCATAAAAATTCTAGATCCCCAAGGTTACCCCAATTTTTTACATCTCCATATCTTGACTTACTCTATACCTATTGATTTCAATAGGTTTCGCATTTATAAATCTTAAGTGAAGGTCACAGTTTCTGTATATCCGAAGGGTATGATTTTATCCTGTTAGAGTTCTTAGGCTTCTGGAGCGCAGGTACTAAAGATAATCTATTGTAAATCTCAGTGTTTACAAACAGAAATGCTTAGTTTAAAATGACGTATGTTTTAATTAAAAATATTGATTGATTAAAAAGTTACGGTTTTCTGAAAATTTAGTTACAGGTGAACAGTTTCAAGTAGGACGATCTAATAATATATTATGAAATTCTAAGAAAATCGTTTATATTTCTAAAAACAAGATTTCTACTAATGAATATAAAATTATCTAATTTATATTCACTTGTATTATTTTTAGTTATTTTTTTAAACAAATATATAAATAAATTTCAAATAAAACAAATAATAAAAAGACATCACATTTGAACATTTCCCTTGTTTTATAGACACATAATAATTTATAAATCGTCGTGGTAGATTTAATTAAGCCATTATATTGAGGATTATGCAAAAATAACTATAACGATTACTTAATTTAATGGATATAACGATCATAATAATTTTTATTAGCAAAGACTACTTCTCATTTAATAAGTCTACTTTTTGTCTCATTGCAATTGTCTAATCTAAACTATCCCATAAACAACAATTAAAAGATGAATTGTAATTGTTATATATTATCCATTCTGTGTTTTTGGTTTTTTGTGCTTTGGGGACTTGGACTTTGTTCCGGTTGCAGAGTACCGTTGCTGGCGTTTGTTTTGCGCGGTTCGGTTCGCTAATTAAGTATCTGCGACAATGACATTCGCCAAAGGCCACTTTGTGCCGGACAAAATATAATAGGGCAGAAAAACCTTAAGCTCAAGCAAGTGAGATTTTCTTTTTTAAGGCTGGTTGGTTGTGTGATTTTGTTTTATTTTCGCGAGAGAGCGCGCGCGTTTATTAATTAATTTATGGGTGGCCGTAAATTAAATGGGAATTATGACTTTGCGCGATCGTTTTAATGTAAAGTTGACAAATAATTTTTAATTCCAGCTAATAAAGCCGAAAAATAGGTATTCCACGTAAGAAATCATCGTAAATGGATACGGCTCTGGCTGCTGTGCTAATACAGCTAATTAAGATAAGTAGTAATGGGTTTCATCCAGCGCGCGCCTCCTCTCTCTCCACCACCTCGCTCCAACTCTTCTCAATTTATTCACTTCGACTTGTAAACTGTGTGGCATTACGGCATTACGCGATATCTTTTAAATACGCTGCGAAAATATGAGTGGAAATCATAAACCAAGCCCAGATTTAATTACGCTTTAGTTTTTCCGCCGCGTATAAAATTACCATTTGAATTTTTATTAGGAATCTTCGGCACCCGTCTTTCTTCTCTACTCTTAGGCAGCGGAAAGAAGCAGTGCCAGTGTCTCTTACCCCCATCGTAAAACC